>CM042402.1:8141825-8209325 GCA_023634145.1 Thymallus thymallus | reverse complement strand
TGGGACCACAGTGGAGAAGGTGGAAAACTTCAAGTTACTTGGTGTACACATCACTGATAAACTGAAATGGTCCACCCATACAGACAGTGTAGTGAAGAAGGCGCAACAGAGCCACTTCAACCTCAGGAGGCTATAGAAATCTGGCTTAACACCTAAAACCCTCACAAGCTTTTACAGATGCACAATTGAAAGCATCCTGTCGGGCTGTATCACCGCCTGGTACGGCAACTGCACCGCACGCAACCGCAAGGCTCTCCAGAGGGTGGTGCGGTCTGCCCAATGCATTACCGCGGGTAAACTAACAGCCTTCCAGGACACCTACAACACCCAATGTCACAGGAAGGCCAAAAATATCATCAAGGACATCAACCACCCGAGCCACTGTCTGTTCACCCCGCTGCCATCCAGAAGGTGAGGTCAGTACAGGTGCATCAAAGCTGGGACCGAGAGACTGAAAAACAGCTTTTATCTCAAGGACATCAGACATCTAAACAGCCATCACTAGCACATTAGAGTCTGCTGCCTAAAGACAGACTATAAATCACTGGCCACTTTAAGGTACGGAACACTAGTCACTTTATTAATGTTTATAATGTTCACATATCTGGCATCACTCATATGTATATACTCTATTCTATATACTGCTCGTCCATATGTATATATTCTTAATTCATTCCTTACTTAGATTTGTGTGTATTGGTTATATGTTGTGTAACTGTTAGATATTACTTGTTAGATATTACTGCACTGTCGGAACTAGAAGCACAAGCATTTCGCTACATCCGCATGAACATCTGCTAAACATGTGTATGTGACCAATAACATTTGATTTGATTTGATGTCCTCATCCTGTTGCCACCAGGGTTTAAACTAGTCTAAGGGAAACCCTGCGATGGTGAGCTCTCACAGACTCTCCTGGAGGTGACTGCTTATTGGAAAATATATCAGAGTTCAACTTTAATCATGAGTGCCTTCTGTCTTCTTCATAACACTCTCATAGAAGTGTCACATTGTCTTAGTTATTATGGGGTTACGCTGATGTGTTCAAATCAAATCCAATCCAATTTTATTCATCACATACTTCGTAAACAACAGGTGTAGACTTGCAGGGAAATGCAGAGAGAAAGACAATAGAGAAATAATAGAATAGTAAAATGCATTATAATAAAATCAATAATAAATACATTATGTACAAAAAAGTTCAGACCAGCACAAAAACACACACAACATAGCAGGATTGGTCAAGAGCACATCTGCTATCCATTGCAGCACCATTCTCTTTTTATGGGCATGTCCAGCACCATTATCTACCCCATGGTTCAAATGAAGGGATGCTAGGGATGCTTTGGAATTTCACCATGTTTAATCTTCAAATCAGTGGTCACTGGCAGTTAAAAATCCTTGACGTTAGGTTCATTTTAGGTTCTGAATACTTATTTTCCAGAAGTTTAAGTCAGGTACATTTTCGATTCTGATTGAAAGTTAAAAAGACTCCATTTATAGATGTCTATGTTTGGACCAAATCAAGGTCCAAATCGGAATCAAACATAGGAATCTATGATTGGTTCAGATTTGGTCCGGACTGGACCAAAAATCCTTGTCTGTAGATATTGAAATAAAGGCCGGTCCGGACCACACCAAATCTGAACCAAACATAGACATCACACACACACACACACACACACACACACACACACACACACACACACACACACACACACACACACACACACACACACACACACACACACACACACACACACACACACACACACACACACACACACACACACACACACACACACACACACACACACACACACACAAACACAAACACTGGTTACAGAAGCAGGCTTATTCTCTTTTACAGCAACAACCTGGAGAAGAGCTACAGGGGGGAAGAATTAGCCAATTGAAAGCTGGGAATGATGAGGTGGCCATGATGATATGAGGGCCAGATTGGGAATTTAACCAGGAACCCAGGGTTCACACCCCTACTCTTACAATAAGTGTCATGGGGTCTTTACTGACCACAGAGAGTCAGGACACCAGTTTAACATTCCATCCGAAAGACGGCACCCTATGCAGGGCAATGTCCACTTCACTGCCCCAAGGCATTGGTATCTCCTTAGACCAGAGGAAAGAGGGTCCCCTACTGGACCTCCAACACGTCTCCCAATCAGGGACCGCGCAGGACCGACCCTGCTTAGCTTCAGAGGCAAGCAAGCAGTGGGATGCAGGGTGGTATGCACTGAATTTCACCATGTTTAACTTTCAAATCAGTGGTCACTGGTCATAAAGAAGAAAGGAAATCAAGAAAGGATGGAAACTGTCAAACTCTGTGTTGTCTATTAGCAATGAGTGTTCAATGAAAGGATGGAAACTGCATCCCTCAAATTCAAACCTGGACCTCGATGCCAGTTCAACTGCTTTAAAAATGTTTTTAAAAAAGGGACTGATTTAGACCTGGGACATCAGGTGTGTGCAATGAATTATCAGGTAGAACAGAAAACCAGCAGTACTCTGGACCTCATAGGTTCAGATTTGAATACCCATAGTCTATATCTTCATCTTTGGATATAAGACCAAAAGGCTACTTACTGTCTGATGTGAATGGTGGTGAGGAGAGCCATGCTACGACAGATAGAGAGAGAGAGAGAGAGAGAGAGAGAGAGAATGAGAGAGAGAGCATGAGAGAGAGAATGAGAGAGAGAGAGAGAGAGAAAGAGAGAGAGAGAGAGATTGAGAGAGAGAGAATGAGAGAGAGAGAGAGAGAGAGAGAGAGAATGAGAGAATGAGAGAGAGAGAGAGAGAGAGAGAGAGATTGAGAGAGAGAATGAGAGAGAGAGAGAGAGAGAGAGAGAGAGAGCGAGAGAGAGAGAGAATGAGAGAGAGAATGAGAGAGAGAGAGATTATGAGAGTGAGAGAGAGAAAATAATAATAAATGAGGTTGTAGAATATCGAAGGACCATGAATGTAATAAGAAACCTTAGGTGCTGGCTTAAGGCCCGTAGCAACCGCTACAGAATGTCCAATCAGATCAAGCAACCGCTACAGAATGTCCAATCAGATCAAGCAACCGCTACAGAATGTCCAATCAGAACAAGCAACCGCTTCAGAATTTCCTGTCAGAACAAGCAACCGCTGCAGAATGTCCAATCAGAACAAGTAACCGCTACAGAATGTCCAATCAGAACAAGTAACCGCTACAGAATGTCCAATCAGAACAAGGATGAGGCGGATGTCCTTAATTGGATCCAGTCCAATGGTCAGCAGGAGGGAAAAACTGATGATCAGGATGGGAACGTTTCTGACCACAAGGTGTGACCACAAGATAGGCTGAACGAGATGTGGTGGTAAGTAATTGGCGTGACCTTGACCAATAAGACACTAACAAAAGTGGGGGTCCTCTGAATAGGATACTAAGCTGCCTGACTAGAACTAACCAGAAGGGATGGCTAGAATCATGCAAGAATGATAGGTTTGGGTTCCCACAAACATTATTTTGTCTCTGAAAAGGTTTTTAAAACCTCTAACAAAACACACCGTTCACTAAACTTTAGTTCAAAGACCAGACTCTCTCTTTATTGGTTGCCTTTCCGGTTCTTTAGAGGATCATTTAGAGGATCACGCTATCTTACTTTGTCTAGACAATGTATCTCAATCCCTCCCAAAAGCTCTGAAGGTCATAGACAAATTCAGTTTTATCTCAAGTTATAAAATAAATCGAAACAAATCAGCCCTACTGCCTCTCAAGCCCCCGATAGAGGACTCCATCTCTACATATGAATCCCAATCATTTCCCTTTTTAAATATTTGGGAAATATATATTTCCTTCGTTAGAAAAAACATTGCCAGAAACTTTAACAGAATGCTCAAATCAATGAAATTCGAACTCAGTAGATGGACTAATATCCCAGTTGCTTTAACCGTCAGAATATCTATTGTCAACATGAATATAGTGCCACGGGTGAATTTCTGTAGTTCAATGCTCCCCTTGTTTCCCCCTTATGGCTATTGGGATGAAATCCATAGTACGGTTTCAAAATGTATATGTATGGCAAAGTTAGCGAGGCTGGATAAAATTAACAAACTTGCAAAGATATATCCCTTAAACAATGTAATATGGTGTCTCCTATTGCCCTGGAAGAGATGGTCTCCACTGATATATCCCTTAAACAATGTAAACTATGCTTTGGTCCTACTATTGGTCACACAATCTCTACTTGGCACAACATTTAAAAACAATATAACTGGACATCCAAAATTTCACAATAACAACTTGCGATCTGGAGGGCAGACTTTTGCATCCCTTCAATGGTCCGAATGTGGATTATTTAGCAGTGAGTCTCTCTCTCTCTCTCTCTCTCTCTCTCTCTCTCTCTCTCTCTCTCTCTCTCTCTCTCTCTCTCTCAATTAAATTCAATTCAATTTAAGGGCTTTATTGGCAGGGGAATATGTTAACATATGTTATGTTAACATCGCCAAAGCAAGTGAAGTAGATAACAAATAAAAGTGAAATACACAATAAAAATGAACAGTAAATTTTACTTATTAATTGTATTTACACTGGTGTTTGTTCTTCACTGGTTGGGTTGCCCTTTTCTCTTCTCCAGGTTAATCTCTCTCACAGTCATTTAGACCCCACGCATACACACACGCACACACGCACGCACGCACACAGGCACACACGCACACACGCACACACGCTCACACGCTCACACGCTCACACGCACACGCACACGCACACGCACACGCACACACACACACACACACACACACACACACACACACACACACACACACACACACACACACACACACACAGTGCAACTGTTTCAGGCTGTTGCCTCCAATAAACAAGCGTTGTTGATTTCCATTCCTCTTGCCTCATCTTGCAGATGTCTAGCTCTCCATCGCAGAAGGTGGCAGGTTTTGTGAGTTAGATCCTAAACTACTATTCAAGCAGATGAAGGGGGATGATGAAATACGTTGGTGTGATGAAAGAAAAACAAATTTGCGCAACAGATAGTGAAGGGAGAAATGAGGCAGGACATTTCCGTAAGATAATTCAGAGAGAACATCGGAGGCACCATCAGAAGTATTCACAGATCATGGTTTCTGATATAACATCCTATAAGAATCCAATTGTCTAAATTATGATGTATTACGCTGTGGTTACCAGAAGGATTTACTAGGATGTGTTACTGTAACTATGGACGTTCTCACTCTGAATTGGTGCATTTTAGATAGAGATCCATGAAGAGCTTGTCTGTATGTTTCAAACATGGTCAAAGTCAAGGATTAGGACTAACCTGCAAGGCATCTGGGAACTCTACAGCTAGAGGGAGGATAAAGAGAAAGATGATGAGTGTGTGTGTGTGTGTGTTGCCGTGAACCATTGGATGGATGTAACTCTCAACCATGCTGAGCTACAGCTGATTCTGGGACGGATAGAGCAGAAAGCCAGAAAAACAGAGATTCAACGTGAGGGGAAGAAGAACAGAAGGGGAAGAGCTGAGTGAGGATTGCAGAGCCAGCCCCCGCACTGGCTACATCAGCACTCTTGTCCCTGAAGACAGTGTTGACAGAGCCAGAGATGGAGCCTGGCAAAGTACCAAGGGAAGTGGTTGATGGACGGGCCATTCAACATGAACTTCTTCCAACCCCCTCCTTTGACGTCCTGCTGGAGGTCGATAAGTGCAGCGAAGAACGGGACTAGGGGGTTTAAGTTCCACTTTTAGTAACATTGTGGTTGGGGTCGGAGTTTGTCACCTTTTCGGAATTATTCTAGACATCAGTTAGAGGTAAGCCTCCCACAGGGGCAAGGTCATATTTCCTTAGCTGGAACATGATTGGGTTTCCTCAAGGTTGGGAGCTAGGGTATTCGCAGGGTAGTAGACTCATTGTATACTGTAGAGTTCTTGCTTTAATACAAAAATATGCGGTGTGTTCCTCTTGATGGGCTACTGACCGAAATAGAACAGAGGGCTTCATCTCTTTGTTTCCGTGTGGATCCATGCTTGGGGTGTCTATAGATTGTCTTAGAATGTTAGACTTAGACTGACATGGTGACTATACCTTTCATCTCGTGGTCCCATTACGGTGAGTAACTCCAGGCCCACAGGTGAATGGTTTCTGGTGCACACTTGTGGGTGTAAAACTAATGTTTATTTGCTAATAACAGTTGCAGAATGGAGAAACTACACTCACCACTCAAGTTCCCCTGTTCTTAAAGTCCTGGGAGAGCCTGATGAACTACGGGTCACCCTTTCCATGAGCTGGACATCCCACTGAGTGGTTAAAAAAAAAAAAGACTGGGCTGGAAGGGTAACATCCATAGGTAATAGGCCTGAAGCAGGGGGAACCTAGGCTAGCTCATTAACCTCAAGGAAGAGGCGTGAGTTGGGCAAGATAGTGTGTGTGTGTGTGTGCGTGCGTGCGTGTAAGTGCATGGCCTGCACTGCTGCTGTCCATTCACGTTACTCAACAGTAGGACCTGTGTGTGTACCCAACAGTGGGACACACACAGGTCCTACTGTTGAGTAACGTGAACAGACAGCAGCAGTGCAGGCCGTGCACTTACACGCACGCACGCACACACACACACACACACACAAACACACACACTTGCTGTACTGTTGGATAATGTGAATGGACAGCAGCAGTGCAGGCCGTGCACTTACATGCACACACACACACACACACGCACACACACATGCACGCACACACACACACGCACGCACGCACGCACGCACGCACGCACGCACGCACGCACGCACTCACGCCTCTCCCTTGAGGTTAATGAGCTAGCCTAGGTTCCCCCTGCTTCAGGCCTATTGCCTACGGAAGTTACCCTCTGTGGCAGAGTCTAAGTCTGCCCATTAGTCTCTGTCACAGACAGGCATAGGCCTGCTGATCTAAAGGAGAAGAGCTGCTTCGCACTTCATCACCCACATACAGGCCTTGCAGAGGAGCCTCATTATATAAGCAACACTCAGATTGCAGCCTGAGGCATATGTAATGTTTATCTGACCACTCCACTTTAATAGATAGGTCTACACTTAGATGTAGTACACTGTACAGCAGTGGTCACCAACCTTTTCTGAGTCAAGATCACTTTCAGAGTCAAAATGCAAGCCGAGATCTGAGACTCGAGTTGCAGTGCATTATTTCTGCCTCATGCACCAATTAATGTGGTTACTCCTATGACCAGAGAATGTGAAAAAAGACACAGGCTGCTAATAATAACAACGCAAGCTTATCGGAACACTTTGCTATACTCTGGTACAACGCAGCTGTAGCGGAAGTAGGGAGAACGCACATTTTATGGCTTATTACAGTTTTTTTGGATTGCTTACACACTAAAATTAAAAGTAGTACACTATTAGCAAAACCTTACACTCAAGAAGCAAAACATCAGCCCACATTTGCACAACTATAAGCACATTGTCAACCTCACACTTGTTGCAAAACTATACACACAGTGATTTGCAAAACACTAAACACACTTAACATACATTACACACAAAAATCTATCATGAAGTCACTTCCTTGCAATACCAAAGCACTGACTGTCAAATTACCACACCGTCCAACCAATTGGTTCAACACAGTCATCAGGTGTGCAAACACTTGTTTGCTTAATTGTAGACACACCAATCAGGTGTATAAGCACTATAAAAAGCAGCAGGTGAGTTCATCGGTCTTCAAGCACAATGGAAAGAGTCAGAGAAAGAGTAAGACAAGGAGGAGGACGAGGAGGTAGACGAGGAGGAGAACGAGGAGGAGGACAAGGAGGAGGACAAGGAGGACGAGGACGAGGACGAGGAGGAGGAGGAGGAGGAGGAGGAGGAGGAGGAGGAGGAATCAACAGAGGAAGAGGAAGAGATGGAGGCCATGTTGAAGGTAGAGGTAGAGGTAGAGGTAGAGGAAGAGGAAGAGGAAGAGGAAGACAAGAAGGTGCTCAAAGAGGACCGAATCTGACAAATGAGATCCGCGCAACACTGGTTGACCACGTTGTCAACCACGGCCTGACACTGAGGGAGGCTGGACTGCGAGTACAGCCAAATCTAAGCCGATACACAGTGGCAAGTGTGATAAGAACATTTCGACTGGAAAATAGGTATTGTAGAAATATCATCATATCAAAAACATCTGCACGGTTTCAGTAACTGCTTACAGTACTGTATTCTATGCACTATCAGCACTTCTGTTACCTTTTCCTGTGAAATTACTGTACTATTGTATACTGTTTTTTTTTCTACATAGGATTGAGGGTCAGGAACGACAAGGGGGAAGGCCTCCTATGTTCACAGAACAGCAAGAGAGGGAGATAGTAAACATGGTTTTGGCCAACAATGCTATAACACTCAATCAGCTCCAAGCTAACATTGTAAATAACCACGCCAGTTTCAACGATATCCATCAGGTCTCAACATCAACACTGGCACGCATCCTAAAAAAAAAACATATTCAAATGAAGCAAATTTATCGAGTGCCTTTTGAGCGCAATTCCGAAAGGGTGAAACGACTGCGGCATGATTATGCAGAGGTATGTATTCACTTTAGCAGTGTGATCTTGCATACTGTCTCATAATCTTTTACTGTACTGTAATATGTATACTAGAACTACACTGAACTAAACAATTTTGCCTGACACTGTTCTTCAGGGAGTTTTACGAATGGATGGAGAGGAGATCCATTATGAGTTCATTTACGTAGATGAGGCTGGGTTCAACCTGACGAGAACACGAAGGAGGGGAAGAAACATCATTGGACACAGGGCTATAGTCAATGTCCCAGGGCAACGTGGGGGTAATATAACACTCTGTGCAGCCATTACACAAAATGGGGTTCTCCACCGCCATGCCCATATGGGCCCTTACAACACAGCACTCATACTTACATTCCTGGACCAATTGCACAACATAACAGCAGCAAATCAAATCGATCACATGCAATACATTGTTGTCTGGGACAATGTGTCTTTCCACCGCTCTGCTCTGGTTCAGAACTGGTTTCAGCAACATCCACATTTCACCGTCCTATATCTTCCGCCATACTCTCCATTCCTCAACCCTATAGAAGAGTTTTTCTCGGCATGGCGGTGGAAGGTATATGATCTCCGTCTCCAGGCTGAGGTACCCCTCATCCAAGCCATGGAGGAGGCCTGTGACCAGATGGAGGTAGCAGCAATGCAAGGATGGATTCGTCATTCAAGACGTTTCTTTCCAAGGTGTCTTGCTAATGACAACATTGCCTGCGATGTTGATGAAATTCTCTGGCCAGATCCAGCTAGGCGAAGAGACAATGTCTAGGGTTTTTTTTACAGAAAACTTACTGTAACATAATGTCACTTTACGTATTGTACTGTATTATGAATGTCCATGTCAATATTTTGGGCGTGTTGAGAAATAAATGAGTTTCTTCAGTCTGCAACATTGGTCTTGTGTAGTGTTTGGTGGATTTACATTATATTTGTACTTTGTTGATGGTAGCCTACTCTAATCATAGGAAAGTAGAAGTGCTAGAAGTGTTTTAGATTTATCACAGCAGAGTGTAACTCATGCAAACAGAGTATAGTAATGTGAAACCTGTGTGTTTCATATGGTAACAAAGTGTGGTTTTTAAACAGAAGTGTATAGTTTTTACAAGAGTGTTTAATTATGCAAAGGATCTGTAGTGTTTTGCTAACTGGGTGTGTGGTTGTGCTAATTGTGTGTAGTGTTTTGAAAACACGGGCCCTGTTTTGAAAATCGTGTTTAAGCAATCCAAAAAAACTGTAAAGTTTTGAACAAAGTGTTGACAGTGCTGAATAACTACTTAAACATGAACTTAGGCTAATCATAAAAACAGCAGCTCTTTGCTGTATTGGTTGAGTCTCTCTCTAGTCATGGTTTTATTAAAAGTTTTGAAATATCACAATATGAACTTTGCTGTGCGTTCGAGGCTTATTTCTACCTATGGCTCGAGGAAACTGTGCAGACACGGTGAGCTGAGCCATCTGATCGACCAGCGGTAGATCTATAGGTGCTCTCTGGACCTGCCAGGTAGGCAGAGTTCTACCTTCAGACACATGAAATGGTTCAAAATGGGAACACTTTGCTTTCCGAGCGCTGCTGAATCAAGTGCACCTACTGCCAACAGCAGCAAAACGAATAGGAACGCAAGGATTTATTGTTAGTTTTTTTAAATGACTGTCTGGTGATCAACTAGGAATGTGGCAGAGTCACACACATGCAGGAAATACAAACACACACTTCACTTACAAATCTATACACACTGTGTGTGTGTGTGTGTGTTTGTCTGTGTGTCTGTGTGTGTGTGTCTGTGTGTTTGTCTGTGTGTGTGTGTGTGTGTCTGTGTGTGTTTGTATGTGTGTCTGTGTGTGTGTGTCTGTGTGTGTGTGTGTGTGTTTGTATGTGTGTCTGTGTGTGTGTGTGTCTGTGTGTTTGTCTGTGTGTGTGTGTGTGTGTGTGTGTGTGTGTGTATGTATGTGTGTGTGTGTGTGTGTGTGTGTGTGTGTGTGTGTATGTGTGTGTGTGTGTGTGTGTGTGTGTGTGTGTGTGTATGTATGTGTGTGTGTGTATGTGTGTGTGTGTGTGTGTGTGTGTGTCTGTGTGTCTGTGTGTGTGTGTGTGTGTGTGTGTGTGTGTGTGTGTGTGTGTGTGTGTGTGTGTGTGTGTATGTGTATGTGTGTGTGTGTGTGTGTGATAATGCAAAATGTGATGTGATGAATAGTGGCAGAGTCAGACTGTTTAGGAACCATTTGGCTACATAAGCCTAACAAATGGTATTGCTAAACTCATGTGCTCAGTATGGCAGTAATCCAGCCGTGCTGTGGACCACTGTCATTTAAAATAGCAGATTAAAAACTCCACGGGGAGAGCACAGTACGAAATCAGATTCAAAATAGTTGACCCTCTCTCTCACGCTCTCCTCTTTGATCCTCCTCTCTAACTTTCTTCCCACAGATTCACTCTTTCCTCTCTCTCACCATCCTTCTTTCTCTCTTTATCCCCTTTTTAACGGGCTCTCTCACTCTCTAGATCTTTCTTTCTCTATCTATCTGTCTATTTTTCTAGTTGTCTCTCTCTCTAAATATCCATATTTTTTGTTGCTGTATCTCTCTGTCTCTGTCTCGCTCTCGTTGTATCTCTCTCTGTATCCCGCTCTCTCTCTGTATCTCTCTCTCTCTGTATCTCTCCCTTTCTGTATCTCTCCCTTTCTGTATCTCTCTCTCTGTATCTCTCTCTCTCTGTATCTCTCTCTGTATCTCTCTCTCTCCTTCCCCCCTCCCCACTGAGCGCATCACTGTAATTTTTAAGAGCAGGGTTATAGAAGAGCAAAAACAAGACCAGGATTGGTCATAAATCTCAGAGGATTAACAATCTAGTCGAATAGCACACAATCCTGTCAGTGGTGTAAAGTACTTCAGTAAAAATACTTTAAAGTACTATTTAAGAAGTTTTTTGGGGTGTCTTTATTTTGCTATTTATATTTTTGGCAATTTTTACTTTTACTTCACTACATTCCTAAAGAAAATAAAGTACTTTTTACTCCATACATTTTCCCTAACACCCAATATTACTAATTCACACACTTATCAAGAGAACATCACTGGTCATCCCTACTGCCTCTGATCTGGTGGACTCACTAAACACAAATGCTTCATTTGTAAATGATGTCTGAGTGTTTGAGCGTGCCCCTGGCTATCCGTCAATAAAAAAAAACAAGAACATTTTGCCATCTGTTTCGCTTAATATAAGGAAATTGTGATGATTTCTACTTTTACTTTTACTTTTGATACTTTCATTTAGTTTTGATACTTACGTATATTTAAAACCAAATACTTTTAGACTTTTATTCAAGTAATAATTAATGGGTGACTTCCACTTTTACTTGAGTCATTTTCTATTAAGGTATCTTTACTTTTACTCAAGTATGACAATTGAGTACTTTTTCTTATATATATATATTTTTAAACAGCAAAAAAGGGAAATTTCAGTGACGACAGGAGTATGGCATGAGCTTCTAATCCCTTGGCCCTGTGCCTGTCTGTAGGTCTCTCCCAAATGGCACCATATTCCCCACATAGTACACTACTTTTGACCTGGGTCAATAGGCAATAGGGTGCCATTTGGAATGCTGTATGTCTGTCTGTCTGTCTGTCTGAGCGGCAGTCAGATGGCCAGTTGACCCCCTGACCCCTGACCGTGGTTGAAATTACTATATGTCTGTCTGTCTGAGTTGCAGTCAGATGACCGGTTGACCCCCTGACCCCTGACTGAAATGACTAAGCTGTTAGCGAGGAATGAAACACTGAACAGGGATTATCCCTGCTCTCCTAACCAATCCACCCACCGGCCAGCCAGCCAGCCAGCCAGTCAGCCAGGAATTAAGGTTTTATCGTGTTTACTAATGTTTTCAGTCAACCACATCATTCACTGCTCATGTATTGAGCCTCACACAGACAGAGAGAGAGAGTTCACGCAGAGGGGAAGGAGAGAGAGGGAGAGAGAAGGGGAGAGGTTCCAAAAGAAATAGACTGTAAAACTCAAAGTATTGCACATTCTGTGTGATGTTAGATTCCCTAAACTCAGTTCTTAGATGTATTTTCATCTTCTACATACCCCACGAGGATTCTCATCAAGCAAGGGATGTCCTAAGGACATTAGGTGTTCCCATTAGGTCCCTTTAAAGAGATACAGTCCCAATGTTTTATGCATGTCAGCAGTCACATTTTCAAAATATTGGACTTTTGAAGAAGCAAGGCGTCACCGGCAAAATGCATCATATGATGCAAAACACAATATCTTGAAAACTTGAATGTTGACATGCAAAATATTTTAGCACTGTATTAACAGTGAGAACGTTCTAGGAACATTAAAACATGACGTTCACCTGAAAACATCATGACCTGATCCTCAATGACGTCCCAGGAACATTGAGGGAACTATACGAAAATCCAGAGAACGTGTGTGTGTGTGTGAGTGTGTGTGTGTGTGGAGGGGTGTCTCTGGAGGATTGTCAATACAGTGTTTTCTTACTTTTTTTAAATTGCAAATGAAATCTTTCTACTGTAACATACAGTATCTTCTTCTTATCAACACATACACTGAGTGTACACATTTTTGTAAACACCTACCTAATATTGAGTTGCACCCCCCTTTGCCCTCAGAACAATCTCAATTCGCCATGGACTTTACAAGGTGTCTAAAGCGTTCCACAGGAATTCTGGCCCAAGTTGTCTCCAATGATTCCCACAGTTGTGTCAAGTTGTCCGGATTTCGTTTGGATGGTGGAACATTCTTGATAGACACAGGAAACAGATCGGTTACAGTTCTTTACATAAACCGGTGTGCCTGGCACCTACTACCAAGTTCAAAGTCACTTAAATCTTTTGTCTTGCCCATTCACCATCTGAATGGCACACATATACAATCCATGTCTCAATTGTCTCGTCCCCTTCATATACACTGATTCGAGTGGATTTGATTCACCTGGTCAGTCTATGTCATGGAATGTTCCTAATGTTTTGTCCTCTCAGTGTATGTCACTGTTGTAGTACTATAGTACTCTAACATATAGGACTACTGTATTTGTATATCACTATATGAACAAACTACTTCTCATTAAGGGGTTTCTCATATTTCACACTCAACAGAATGTTTCATTGGCCTGCGAATGGCATGCAGAAATGCAAAGGATTAACGTGTTTCGTGTGCGCTGGCTTCTTTTGGTAGCAAATCCTTTCATGACACCAAGTTCCATAAATATCACAAAACTTTCTTTGTATTTGCGTGCTTGGTTTTGTGGTGTCACATTTCGTATCACTATGGCCATTTGTTCACCTTGTTCATATTCTAGGCACTAAGTTTACAACTCTTCGCTTTATACAAGAAGGGTGCAAGATACTATATAATGGCTTTTAGACTGGAGGAGAGAGAATGGAAGAACATTCATAGAAAGAAATGAAAAGAGGGAGGAAAAAAGAGAGAAAGAGAAACAGAGAGGAAGGGAAACAGAGGAAGAGAAATAGTGGAATCAAATCAAATGTATTTATAAAGCCCTTTTTACATCAGCCGATGTCACAAAGTGCTATACAGAAACCCAGCCTAAAACCCCAAACAGCAAGCAATGCAGATGTAGAAGCACGGTGGCTAGGAAAAACTCCCTAGAAAGGCAAAAACCTAGGAAGAAACCTAGAGAGGATCCAGGCTCTGAGGGGTGGCCAGTCCTCTTCTGGCTGTGCCGGGTGGAGATTATAACAATTCATTGCCATTAAGGCCAGTTCTTTCTGATGTTCAAACGTTCATAAATGACCAGCAGGGTCAAATAATAATCATAGAGGTTGTAGAGGTTGCAACAGGTAAATACATCAGGAGTAAATGTCACTTGGCTTTTTATAGCCAGGCATTTAGATAGATAGATAGATAGATAGATAGGTACTTTATTGATCCCCCGGGGGGGAAATTTCATTGTCAAGCAGCTACAACAAAAACACAGGGCAGGTGCAAAATGCCACAACGAAAGTACACAAAAGACAGATACACGGTACATGATACATAGAGCGGCAGTATGAAAAAGTATAGAAATACAAGATATCTGGAGTGCAAAAAAAAAAAGCTATAAAAGGACATTGCATAGTATGGGTGGTTGGCTGAATATGTACACTATACATTGGTGGATGTTGGATGGTTAACTATACTATACAGGTCGATGGCAGAGAAATACTTCAGTAGCTAAAAATGCGTATGATATGAGCGAGGGTAATAATAGTTTACTTAATAGACAGACTGGGTAAATGAACAGGTAAGTGAACATTTTGCATGGTTAAATTAGCTGTACAGTTAGGTATACAGTTATATTTACAGGTAAGTGAATACTTGCATGTTTACACAAACTGTACAGGTAAATGACAGGAAGAGATACTTTAAAAGAGATACTTTTAATCTAATAATTTAGATGCGGTAGAGAGCGCAGGTACGGTGCGATAGAGTGCAGATGCGGTAGAGAGAGAGCGAGAGAGCGAGAGAGAGTGAGAGAGAGAGAGAGCGAGAGAGAGTGAGAGAGAGAGAGAGAGAGAGAGAGAGATGAAAACAGCAGGTTTGGGACAAGATGGCACGTCCGATGAACAGGTCAGGGTTCCATAACCGCAGGCAGAAGAGTTGAAACTGGTGCAGCAGCACAACCAGGTGGACTGGGCACAGTTAGGAGTCATCAGGGCAGGTAGTCCTGAAGCATGGTCCTAAGGCTCAGGTCCTCTGGGAGCGGAGGGAGAGTGGGAGAGAGAGAGAATTAGAGGGAGCATACTTAAATTCACACGAGACACCGGATAATAATCAGATTTAACAAACTGACCCTAGCCCCCTGTCACATAGACTATTGCAGCATAGAGAAATCAGAGAGGAAGATAAACAGAGAGGAAGAGACAGACAGGCAGACACAGAGCAAGAGAGAGAGGGAGGGAGAGAGAGAGGGAGGCCATATTTGAAATAGGTACAGCATAAAATATAATTGTGTACAGTGTGTATTCACACTGAGACTCTTGTTATAATTTGCTCTGGCAGTGTAAGATCCTTTACTTTTCACAACAATAAAGCTTCTCGAATTGAATTACATTGAATTTAATTGATAGAGAGGGAGAGGCCAAAAGACAGAGAGAGGAGAGAGAGAGAGAGAGAGAGAGAGAGAGAGGGAGAGAGAGAGAGAGAGAGAGAGAGAGAGAGAGAGAGAGAGAGAGAGAGAGAGAGAGAGAGAGAGAGAGAGAGAGAGAGAGAGAGAGAGAGAGGAAAGAGAAAGATGTACACTACCGTTCAAAAGAAATGTCCTTGTTTTTGAAAGAAAAGCTCATTTTTTGTCCATTAAAATAACGTCAAATTGATCAGAAATACAGTGTAGACATTGTTAATGTTGTAAATGACTATTGTAGCTGGAAACGGCTGATTTTTTAATGGAATATCTACATAGGCGTACAGAGGCCCATTATCAGCAAACATCACTCCTGAGTTCCAAAGGCACGTTGTGTTAGCTAATCCAAGTTTATCATTTTAAAAGGCAAATTGATCATTAGAAAAGACTTTGGCAATGATGTTAGCACAGCTGAAAACTGTTGTGCTGATTAAAGAAGCAATAAAACGTGCCTTCTTTAGACTAGTTGAGTATCTGGAGCATCAGCATTTGTGGGTTCGATTACAGGCTCAAAATGTCCAGAAACAAATAACTTTCTTCTGAAACTCGTCAGTCTATTATTTGTCTGAGAAATGAAGGCTATTCCATGCGAGAAATTGCCAAGAACGCTGTTTACTACTCCTTTCACAGAACAGCGCGAACTGGCTCTAACCAGAATAGAAAGAGGAGTGGGAGGTCCCGGTGCACAACTGAGCAAGAAAGTAGTACATTAGAGTGTCTAGTTTGAGAAACAGACGCCTCACAAGCCCTCAACTGGCAGCTTCATTAAATAGAACCCTCAAAGCACCAGTCTCAACGTCAACACTCCGGGATGATGGCACTTTTTTCCAATCTTCCTCTGTCCAGTGTCTGTGTTCTTTTACCCATCTTAATCTTTTATTTTTATTGGCAAGTCTGAGATATGGCTTTTTCTTTGCAACTCTGCCTAGAAGGCCAACATCTCTGAGTCTCCTCTTCACTGTTGACATTGAGACTGGTGTTTTGTGCGTACTATTTAATGAAGCTGCCAGTTGAGGACTTGTGAGGGAGAGATGTAAATGTAGAGAGGGGAGGGAGAGAGGAGAGAGATGTGAATGTAGGGAGAGAGGGAAGGAGAGAGGAGAGAGAGGAGAGAGATGTGAATGTAGAGAGAGAGGGAAGGAGAGAGGAGAGAGAGGAGAGAGAGAGATGTAAATGTAGGGAGAGAGAGGGAAGGAGAGAGGAGAGAGAGGAGAGAGAGAGATGTAAATGTAGGGAGAGAGAGGGAGGGAGAGAGGAGAGAGAGGAAAAAGAGAGAGATGTAAATTTAGGGAGAGAGGGAGGGAGAGAGGAGAGAGAGGAAAAAGAGAGAGATGCAAATGTAGGGAGAGAGGGGGAGGGAGAGAGGAGAGAGAGGAAAAAGAGAGAGATGCAAATGTAGGGAGAGAGGGAGGGAGAAAAGACAAAATGTGGAAGGAAAACAAAATGCTCCAACTAAACTCTAAACTAAATTATTCTCACAAACAATATGAATATTTACATCGATACCTTGGGACGTGAGACCCACAGAATAATCTATTGAGAGATTATACATGGTGATATGGTGATTCCTAGAAGGCCACTGGGAAACCCCTTAGAGAACAACTAGTTAGCATCACAGAGATGGCCTCCTCCTCCTCCTCTCTTATCCTCCTCCTCCTCCTCCTCCTCCTCCTCCTCCTCCTCTCCTCCTCCTCCTCCTCCTCCTCTCTTATCCTCCACTCCAGTCCACTTCACTTTCTTTCTTTCTCTGTCTGCCTGTCTCCTCTCTCTTGCTCTTTCTCACAGACACACACATACATATGCACACACACACAATCACACACTTTTTTCCCCACAGACCACTCTCTCCTCTCTCCCACACTCTCCTCTCTCTCACTCTCCTCTCTCCCACGTTCACCTCTCTCCCACTCTCTCCTCTCTCCCACTCTGATCTCTCTCCCACTCTCTCCTCTCTCCCACACTCTCCTCTCTCCCACTCTCTCCTCTCTCCCACTCTCACCTCTCACCCACTCTCTCCTCCCTCCCACTCTCCTCTCTCCCACACTCTCCTCTCTCCCACTCTCTCCTCTCTCCCACTCTCTCCTCTCTTCCACTCTCTCCTCTCTCCCACTCTCTCCTCTCTTCCACTCTCTCCTCTCACCCACTCTCTCCTCACTCCCACTCTCTCCTCTCTGATCTTGTCCTGTCCTATTTCCTTCCTATCCATCCTCTCATCCCTCTCTCCCCCCTGCCTTTCCCTCTCTCCTCTCATCCCTCTCTCTCTCTGGTATGTCATTGACATTCAGCACATAGCCCTGACTGCTGCCCGCAGGCTGGCCGCACCTCTGAGGTCACACTCAAATAAGCGGTGAACATAATGGTACTGCATGCTCAATGACTAACGCAGCGGTACACAGCACTGTTGGATAACACACACCCCTAGCTGTCTCTGAAGAGGGTGTACTGTGCCCTCTAATCTAATATGATGTCACTCAGGGACCAGACAAATCCATAGGCTAGAGGAAATAGACACCCTGAAACAAATAACACTGACACCAATAGAATCTCACTACTGTATTGTCAGTGTATATTCGCAAGAGTGTTTATATTGAGCCGTGTTGTACCTCCACTATAAAAACACTGAGCGCAGAGCATCGATTTGATTATATTTCTAATTGTCACTGTAATATAAACTTTACATGACATTCACATAATCAGGTTATTGTGAGCATAAATGTCACATGTTTATTAACCTTATGCAGTACCGGCCCTTTTTGTGTATTTGGTTTATTTTAGTTTATTTACGTTTAATTGAGTTTGCAGTGACCTTTATTTAACATATTTTGTGGACCTTATTCCAATTTTGCATGATTTCCTTTGGTTGACTGTGCTTCTCTTTTCCTTTCTGTCTCTTAATAGACTTATTATAGACCCCTCCCATTTTGGGTGGTTTCTATGGAACTACACCCTGGTTGGCTACAACTGGGCCTGGTTCACCTAATGAGCTACACCTGGGCCTAGTTCACCTAACGAGCTACCACACAACTGAAAAGAGGGCGTTCAGCTCCAGTCTGGGCCTGCTACTGGATTAAGGTTGCAAAATGCCCAGGCCAAACTCTAGTGGATTACCTAGTAATGTATATTTGAAATGTTAAAAGAAATGTTTTTCCGGGTTCATTTTATTTCCGTGGTAATTTCCTACTGTCCACTAGGGGCAACGCGAGCGCCTATTACTGTCTAGTATCCTGGGATCTATGGCTCAGAGGATCACGGGTTCAATACCAGTGCTTTATGTTTTTCTGTTTTAACCCTATCCCAAACCTTAACCCTTACCTTAACCACTTGGAATTAATGTGTAAGGTTAACACTGTGGCCTAAATTTCAGTATAATTTCTAAATGAATTCCTAAACTTAACAGCCGTGGTAAATGTCAGTTTCACTTTTGCGCAGTTTGACTGACAGCTAACATACATCAAAGTAAACTGTATTAAAATGGCCACACAGCCCATAATTTACAGACGGCCCCACACGCCATCATTAAAACAGCCAGGAATGGCGTTTGTCTGCTGCTGCAGTTATGCGAGGGATGGCATTTTCTTTGGTGTTTGTGTTGTAAATTCCAGTAACTTTCCCAAACTTCCCAGGTTTTCCAGAAATTCTGGTTGGTGGATTCAAGATTTCCTGCATATTTCCTCCTGATTCTGGGAATATTCCAATCTGGATTTTTGGAAAACTGTTAGGTCTTGACTAGAGTAAGATCTCTAGGCATCTTTACGGTGTCTGGAGGTTACTGTCAGGGCTTGACAGTAGGGATGTCTAGGCTAATCTATGTTTGGCTTTTGTTGAACCCCAACTAGAGGCAGCTGCCCTATTGAAGTTGTTGGGTTTCCCACCTGAGTGTGGGTTATTGTTTGTGCATGTTGCACACCGGTTCATTATTGCGTTCACGCCTTGGTTGTGTAGCACAAATAATGGAACTTCTGTTGACTTCAGCTCTGCTCCTCGGGTACTGCCTACGCACCGTGACAAAAACCTGCACGTTTTGGGAAAGGGGGATCGTGGGCTGGGCGCAACCAATGGATGGCGACAATAGACATTGACCTACAACCTGCGAGCGACTACCGGCGAATGTGTGGTAGAGACAGCTGTCTTGGATAGTCCTCCAGCAGCACAGCCTATATCTTTGGGACCAAGTTTGATTAGTCTTTCTTGTGATTTTGTTTGTGAATGTGTAGCCTGGTTGATGGAGATAAAAAACCTTTTAAACCTTTCCAACCGTGTCTGTGTGGTGGCTTGCGATCCCTAGTAATCTTTCTTTGACATAAACAGTAGCAACTGTGTATGAAAAGTTATTAAGAACTTCACTCTCTCAATTTCTCTTACTGTTAATTATTAGTTTGAGCTGAAGCTCTATCAAAGTAAAACTCTGGATGAAGAGTATTATTTTTTCCATAATTGCATTGGATGCTCTCCATTGGTAATGTAGTTCCTGAGATGCGCCAAAGTCGTCGGACCGCTGGAGTGTGAAGTGGACAGTAATTCCAACTTCATTGACCTATAATAAGGTTGGGCTGAACTGTCTTCAGAATTTAATACATAGCACAGGAAGTTGACATTTAGGGCAAATGGACACCTCCATTTAATGATAATCATTCACATTGTCAGTGTATGAGTGGACTCATAATAGCTTGAAGCTTTTAGCTGATGATGACGGCACTAAATGCAACCTAGACAGAAGTCCAAGTCATTTCCTTTGTGACAATCAGATAAGCCCTGACCATCATTGAACAGGTTTCTTAAGGTTACCGGCACTTAGAATTCAAACCCAACTGACACTGCATGTAGACACACTGTACATCCTGTACATACATCTATTCAATTACCCTTCTTATTTAACATTTTTCTATCTAGGTTAGTCTGATTGAGATGACATTTATTTTACAAGATAGACCTTCATACTAAATGAAAATGTTTTGTGAACGGATATTTCCCGATAGAGCTGTCCCTTCACTGTTTAGCTGTACTGTATTTCAGCCTCTCCTCTCCTCTCCTCTCCTCTCCTCTCCTCCCAGAAGTGTCTTTCTCTCAGGCCTACATGTCGTATCTCCAGACAAAAGTGTTTCCTCTTTCTGGAAACAATAAACAGTTGCTGACAGCTGACACACATAAAGGTGGTTGCCATGGGAACGTCCTGGTGGTTAACGCCATGCCAGCGTTCCATCCCCAGTTGAAAAAGGAGCAATTATCTGATGACATCAAAGAGCAGTGATTCCATAGAAAGGAAGCACAGAGCCAGGCAACAGATGAGATATTCAACAAACAGGTGGTGGGCTTTCACCTTATTTGGGTCGTCTAACAAAACAGCTAATAAGGGACTCATACAGGTTGTTCCACCAAATTAGTCCCTTTGGGGTAATGTAACTTGGTGGAAAACAAAACGTTTTAATATTTTAACATTCTGTCATAAAGAGCACATAAAAAATCTAGTTTTCCCAGTTGAAAAGTAAGTGTCTATTAAGTGCCAAATAAAGTAACAGGGTTGAGCGTAACAGGGTTGACCATAACAGGGTTGATGTTACAGAGTTGACGATTTCATCTAAAGTCAGCCATTAATCCCCTTATGACAGGAAGAATGGAAGCTTGTGTGCAACAGGGAGAGGCAATTTAATGATTAAAACATGTAATTGTTAAAACATTACTAGACTGTCTATCTATGGATAACAGGGTTGACGTGTTATGCTTGACCCGCTCAGTTTTCCAACATAAAACACCAGAAAATGGCCAAGAAGATGCTAACCTCATGTGGTTATCCATGTTTCTACAGTCTCCTTTACTGACAGGCTTCTGACCAGTCATGTTAAATGTGGTCCCCAAGGTGCATGGATGATACATAGATCACCAGTAGCTGTGTTTGACCATGGCCGTTCATCCTCTTTCCTCTTTCATGATTGACCAATGGTTGGACATGGTGGAGGAGGAGTTGAAGCAGTGTAAATGCAGTCATTTAATGACTATCCATCCATACTCCCAGAAGAACATTGGCAAATAGAGATTGGAAGTTCATAGAAAGATACAGGTATGTATTTGATAATAATTCAGTCGACATTCATACTGGTTATAGACTATGGCGACATTGTCTATGTGAATGCTGCTGCCACTGTATTGAAGCCATTGGATGCAGTTTATCATAACACGCTACGCTTTATTACGGGCGATAGGTAGATGTAAAGGAATAGTTTCACCATATTAAAACGAGAGTTAAGTTCACATTACATGTATTTTACTAATCACATGAAATAAATAATAATCTCCAGAAATGAGTTAGTCAAAGCCACAAAATACTGTAAATAGGGCTTGGTGATAATGATGGTGAAAACTGGGGATAACATATTCCTAGAAGTCACTTAAGTCCATTTTGGCACTTTAGCAAGTCTTTACTCATATAAAATAACCTGATTTATTGAATTTTACATATGGTCTATATTAAAGGGCAGTTTTTATATAACAGGCTTTTCAATTTTCAATATTGGTACTCAATTTGTACTTAAAATATCAAAGGGACACAAAAGGGACTCATTTCGTGGAATGACACAAACACATGCACAGATCTCAGAATCTTTGGTCTATAAGAAAAGTGTTTTATAAACAAGATGGCTATTACTGGACGGTACATGCTGGAACAGAACAGTTCTACTGTATCTGATATCTCCCAGTACGATATGATCTCTTATTGCTGATCGTTGGATCAAACAGCACATGCAAAGAGCTACTGATACACTGATAGACAAGGACAGTCACACATTTAAAATACAACAATATACAAACAATACAACAAAAAAAGATTACAAACAATACAACTACAAAATGATGTGTGTGTTAGAGCAGTGGTTCCCAACCTTTTTCAGTTACTGTACCACCAACTGAATTTTGCACTGCCCGGAGTACCCCTGAAGTACCCCCTCGTGTGCATTTTACCAGTAGGCTTATGGTCTCATGAGTCTTCTCAAGTACCTACTGTGGCTAGGCCAAGCACCACCAGGGGTCCTAGTTATTTGGTTGGGACCACTTTGTAAAAGTGTGTCTGTGTGTGCATGTGTTTGTGTATGTGTCCCCTCACAGTCCCGACCGTTCCATGAGTTTTATAAAAAATGTAAAGGTCATTTTGTAGTTTGCTTGAGTAATTGGATATGGAAGGGAGTTCCATGCAATCATGGCTCTGAATAAAACGTTTTGGACTTGGGGACTGTGAAGAGACCCCTGGTGGCATGTCTTGTGGAGTATGTATGGATGTCTGAGCTGAATGTTATTTGATTATGCAGACAATCTCACATTTTTGTCACAGAAATATTTCTCAGAAAACCTAGAAGAGAAGCAGTTAATCTCTCGTCAACTCTCAACCAGGAAAGACTGGCAAGCATGTTGTGTCCTTGAGCAAGAAACTTAACCCTACTTTGCTCCAGGGGCTGACCCTGTAGGTAGGCCGTCATTGTAAATAAGAATTTGTTTTTAACTGACTTGCCTAGTTAAATAAAGGTTAAAAAAATAAATAATAATAATACTAATATTGTTGATGTTATTTCTGTATGTGCAGTTAAAGGCTAGGTGTGCTTTGAGCCAGCTGCAGCTTTGCTAGGTCTTTCTTTGCTGAACTTGACCATATTACTGAACACTAATCAAGAGCCTGAACCACTAGTTCAGTTGATTTTTGTGTCAAAAATGCAGAACATCTTTTTTTAACACCCCTATCTTCTCAACAACTTTGTCAATATGACTTGCCCATGATAACTGAGCATCCAATGTTATACCTAGTTTAGCTTCCTCAACCTGCTCAATGGTCACACCCTTGCTTTGATTTTAGTTTTAGATGTAGTTAAGACCAGTTTCTTATTAATCACCCATTCTGATACTGACTGTACCTCTGTATTTAGAATTTCAGTGAGCTCAATGGCTTTGACTGCTGACATGTAGAGTGTGGAATCATCTGCATACATAGTTATTAGTGGCGTCATGCCCATAGGGGGCACAGGGCACGTGCACCCACAATTTCAAATTTTGCTACATCAGCCGGTCGACCCATGATATCATTAAGGTACTCCAAAGTATTTTCCAATTGTGTTTTATGTTATTTATCTTTGTTTAGAAATATAATTTATTTTTCTTTTTGATATGTTTAGTCAAAATATTTCTCAATTTATTTATTTATTTAACCTTTATTTAACTAGGCAAGTCAGTTAAGAACAAATTCTAATTTACAATGACGGCCTACCAAAAGGCAAAATAAATAAAATAAAAATATAGGACCAAACACACACAGATACCGAAGACAACAACATAGCAAGGCAGCAACACATGACAACACAGCATGGTAGCAACGTAACATGACAACAACATGGTAGCAACACAACATGGTAGCAGAACAAAAAATGGTACAAACATTATTGGACACATACAACAGCACAAAGGGCAAGAAGGATTTACAGTATGTCAACTGATCAGATGAGCAGCTTGACTTGTTTGCCACCTCTTTTACATAATTTCTTTGAACCATACAATTTTCTAATTAATCAATCCAGAAGGCTCAAACAGTTCTCACAGTTAGTTTCTTAACAGGTGCATGCTTGTCAACAATTGGCATGATTAATTTTACAAATACTTCCTGGATTCACTTCCTCATATACCGCACCATCTGACCAACATGTTTGTTTTGTAAATCTACAACAAATGTGTCCTGAGAAAACATTATGTATGGTCACCTATAAATTACTGTACTTTAGGCCCACCCTTTGGCAAATTTGGCTTTCCTTGTTATTGCCACAGTGTTATAGTCACTACAGCCAATGGAATTTGCGGCTCTGCAGCATTAGTGAAAATATGATCAATACAAGTGGATGCCACAATGCACTCTAGTTGGTTGAGTGATAACCTGAGTCAGATTACAGGAATTAGTCACAGATTTCTCTTGAGAGGAGAGCTAGTTGCTGACACGTCAATGTTCAGGTCATCCAGAAAACGTATTGCAGCACGCCAAAATAAGAGTCTTTTGATGAGGCAGGTGAACCTGCAACCACAACATTTCAACAACATTTGACAGGAGATCCTCTCTAAGCTTTACAGGAATATGTCTCTAAACATATACAGCAACACCTCCCACATAGGCATTCCTGTCTTTCCTGTAGATGTTATATTGCTGTATTGAAATTGCTGTATCTTCAAAGGAATTATCTAAGTGAGTTTCAGATATGGCCAATATATGAATGTTATCCAATGTTAGCATGTTATTGATTTCATGAATCTTACTTCAAAGGCTACATATATTAATATTGGCTATTCTTAGACCATTCCTTGGTAGCTTAGCAGACATAATATGGAGACAGAATAAATCAATTTGTGTGTGTGTGTGTGTGTGTGTGTGTGTGTGTGTGTGTGTGTGTGTGTGTGTGTGTGTGTGTGTGTGTGTGTGTGTGTGTGTGTGTGTGTGTGTGTGTGTGTGTGTGTGTGATGTTGGGCTGAAGCTACTGACCCTGAGGCTTTGACAATGAGCCTGTTGTAGCGAATGTAAGCAATGCTCCCACACTATCTGGCAGCTTTAATAGCTATTTCTGCCTCTGGCGCACAACTTTAGAGAGTCCTCATTGAGGAAGATGTTGGTTCCTCTCAAGTCCTTGGCTCTTTCCAGAACAGCCATTTGGTCCTTAAACCTCAGGAACCTGACCACTATCTTTCTGGGTCTGTCACCTGGGCAGGTCAAAGGTTTTCCAGACTAGCCGACAACACAAGTAACAAACAGAAAATTCACTAGCCTATGTCAATCTACTATCCCCCATAGTAGAAAAGTTTAGGCTATCTATTGGTCAACTTGTTGAGGAAGAAATAGCCTATTCCAAATAGTTGTGGGAAGATAGATTCCAAAGTTATACAACCAGTAGGCCTAGACTATATAAACAAAACATTAAAAAGCAACGATCAGAATGTTTAGCTTTAAATGTTGATCAACTAATATTTATTCACATTATAAGCACAGAATGTGCACAAGGCAGTAGGCTATGGGCGAATGTTTGTTCCATAATGTAATTAGTGGAAAAACACTGTTATCAAAATGGCACTGCATGGGAGCGATTTCGTGTGACAGAGATGAAAATATCTGTTAGAAATTTAGAAAAAGAGGAGATCTAATAGGCTACTTTGAAGCAAGGTAAGAAAAGCCTCATAATATGTACAAAAATGTTCAGGTTTCAAACAATTAAGTATGTTTTCAAAATGCGTACTACCTCCAGCTCATTGCAAAGTGTTGTGTGATGCGCTGATGAAGCTTGCCTTCCGATGCCGTTTGATGCCGAGTTCAAAACAACTGGGAACTTGGAAATCTCAGACTTCCGACTTCAGTGCGTTCAAGACAACTGGGAACTAAAAACGAGCTGGGAAAAATCCATACAACTCGTAAATCCAACTCGTAACCTCTGGCCTCTTTCTAGAGCTCCGAGTTTCCAGCCTGAAGATCACTGACATCATGATTTGACCTCGTATCTTTCCAGTTCCCAGTTGTCTTGAAAGCACCACAAGATGCTGAAGCAGCAGCTCTTGCTGTCTGACTGATTTTCCACTCCAAGGCTCTGTATCTGTATGCTGTACTTGTGTGATAAATAAGACACATAACAAATATACTGTACACAGGCCAATTTAATTCCACTAAATTATGCAAATTAACCTGTAGACCGACAAGCATGACCAGTCAAATGTATTTACATTGCTTGGTATTTCCATCAATGAATAGGCTAAAAAGCATGATTTCGCAAAATTATTTTTTCTTTTCTCCCGGACAATTGGCCATGACAATTTTATTTATCGGTTTTTCTGGGGGGGTTTACGGACAAAATACGGCTATTATCGGCTAACTGAAACCCTGACATACACACACACACATGCAGTCACGCACACACAAACACACACGCGCACACACACAAGCAAGCAAGCAAGACATGGCCCCTACAGCAAGTAAACTTACCAGAGACATAATCCTTTTGTAGATAGATTTTCAACCCTCTCTGCTTCAGATATGGTGAAAGAGCATTTTCTCTCCTCACCTCTCTCAAACTTTTGATTGACAGATTTCCCATATGATAAGACCTCTGTTCATTTATTTTTTACCGGGCTCTCTCCCTCGCTTGCTCAATTTATCTATCGCTTGCTCAATCTATCTATCTATCTATCTATCTATCTATCTATCTATCTATCTATCTATCTATCTATCTATCTGTCTGTCTGTCTGTCTGTCTGTCTGTCTGTCTGTCTGTCTGTCTGTCTGTCTGTCTGTCTGTCTGTCTGTCTGTCTGTCTGTCTGTCTGTCTGTCTGTCTGTCTGTCTGTCTGTCTGTCTGTCTGTCTGTCTGTCTGTCTGTCTGTCTGTCTGTCTGTCTGTCTGTCTGTATGTATGTATGTATGTCCGTCCGTCCGTCCGTCCGTCCGTCCGTCCGTCCGTCCGTCGTTCTATGGTTAGCTACTGGGGAGGATCCTGGAGTCATTTCAGAAATAAAGAGACCATGAGGCGTGAGATACCCAGCTCACACACATGCACACACACTATCACACACACACACACACACACACACACATTGTCGATCTGTCTGCCTGCCTGTGTTTCTGTGTGTCTGAGTCTTTTACCAATTTACCCATTGCAACAATTTTTTTGCCTTGAATGCAATGTATTGACATATGCGTTGATGTCCTTGACACATATCTGTGCGTTAATATCCTGTCTGTGGTGGTGGGTGAGAGGAGATAGGTGGAGAGGGTGAAAGAAGGGGGAGGGAGAGAGAAGAAATGTAGGGGGGGAAAAAGGAGGCAGAGAGAGAGAGAAGAAGGGAGGGAGGGAAGGAGCGAGAGGAGAGAGAGAGAGACAGACAGAGAGAGACAGAGAGAGAGAAAGAGAGCGAGAGAGGCATGTCTGTCTGTGAGCTTATATGTCTGTTTAACCATTGCAGCTTTATCACCAACCTTTTTGCCTTGAATGCAATGTATTGACTTATTCGTCAGTCACTTGATGCATATCTATGTGTCAATATACAGTGGGGAGAACAAGTATTTGATACACCGATTTTGCAGGTTTTCCTACTTACAAACTTTGTAGAGGTCTGTAATTTCTATCATAGGTACACTTCAACTGTGAGAGACGGAATCTAAAACAATTTTTTTTTTTTTTATAATTAATTTGCATTTTATTGCATGACATAAGTATTTGATCACCTACCAACCAGTAAGAATTCCGGCTCTCACAGACCTGTTAGTTTTTCTTTAAGAAGCCCTCCTGTTCTCCACTCATTACCTGTATTAACTGCACCTGTTTGAACTTGTTACCTGTATAAAAGACACCTGTCCACACACTCAATCAAACAGACTCCAACCTCCACAATGGCCAAGACCAGAGAGCTGTGTAAGGACATCAGGGATAAAATTGTAGACCTGCACAAGGCTGGATGGGCTACAGGACAGTAGGCAAGCAGCTTGGTGAGAAGGCAACAACTGTTGGCGCAATTATTAGAACATTGAAGAAGTTCAAGATGACGGTCAATCTTCCTTGGTCTGGGGCACCATGCAAGATCTCACCTCGTGGGGCATCAATGATCATGAGGAAGGTGAGGGATCAGCCCAGAACTACACGGCAGGACCTGGTCAATGACCTGTAGAGAGCTGGGACCACAGTCTCAAAGGAAACCATTAGTAACACACTACGCCGTCATGGATTAAAATCCTGCAGCTCACGCAAGGTCCCCCTGCTCAAGCCAGAGCATGTTCAGGCCCGTCTGAAGTTTGCCAATGACCATCTGGATGATCCAGAGGAGGAATGGGAGAAGGTCATGTGGTCTGATGAGACAAAAATAGAGCTTTTTGGTCTAAACTCCACTCGCCGTGTTTGGAGGAAGAAGAAGGATGAGTACAACCCCAAGAACACCATCCCAACCGTACAGCATGGAGGTGGAAACATCATTCTTTGGGGATGCTTTTCTGCAAAGGGGACAGGACGACTGCACCGTATTGAGGGGAGGATGGATGGGGCCATGTATCGCGAGATCTTGGCCAACAACCTCCTTCTCTCAGTAAGAGCATTGAAGATGGGTCGTGGCTGGGTCTTCCAGCATGACAACGACCCGAAACACACAGCCAGGGCAACTAAGGAGTGGCTCCGTAAGAAGCATCTCAAGGTCCTGGAGTGGCCTAGCCAGTCTCCAGACCTGAACCCAATAGAAAATCTTTGGAGGGATTTCCCAATCTGTATTGCCCAGTGACAGCCCCAAAACCTGAAGGATCTGGTGAAGGTCTGTATGGAGGAGTGGGCCAAAATCCCTGCTGCAGTGTGTGCAAACCTGGTCAAGAACTACAGGAAACGTATGATCTCTGTAATTGCAAACAAAGGTTTTTGTACCAAATATTAAGTTCTGCATTTCTGATGTATCAAATACTTATGTCATGCAATAAAATGCAAATTAATTACTTAAAAATCATACAATGTGATTTTCTGCATTTTTGTTTTAGATTCCGTCACTCACAGTTGAAGAGTACCTATGATAAAAATTACAGACTTCTACATGCTTTGTAAGTGGGAAAACCTGCAAAATCGGCAGTGTATCAAATACTTGTTCTCCCCACTGTACGTGATGCGTATACGGTAGAGAGAGAGAAGAACACACACACTAACACACACAAACACACACACTAACACACACACTAACACACACACACTAACACACACACACTAACACACACACACACACACTAACACACACACTAACACAGGCACTAACACACACACTAACAAAAGTTGTTTACACCTGAAAATATGCATTTCTGAGTCTCGACTCAAAATCATGTCAATTTTTCACAGGTATCTATTGGTCCATAAACCCCATCACATTACTGTAAAACACATTACAGTCCAGTCCAACCATATTCATGATGTTGATTAATTTCTGAGAGGATTGTAACTTAGCTTGAATCCAGTTCTTTGATGCTATAATCCACTGCACACATACACACAGACCCCCCCCCCCCCCCACACACATACACACACTCTCTGCGCTTCATCACACAACCATCTGTCAATGACATTGACTCCCCCAACTCCTGCTGTGTCCTGCTCTCTACATCAACCCACAAAGAAGCCATCATGCACGGCCACATTGATATCAATAGAGACATAATCCTTAACTCTGCAGAAACAAATCCAGGTATTATGCTAATCTGAAACCAATGCGATATCTTGTTTTCCTCTGCTTCATTAGAGTCTGTGTGAATGAGAAAGTGTTCCTTAGTGGGCGGAACAAAGGATGTAAGGAGAAGAGGTATGACGTATTGTTGCGATGGACTGCATGTACTGTAAAATGAGATAAAACACATGAAAGGAAGAAAAAAAAGGCTCAGTCACAGAGAACATGATTTTCAGGGACCAGGCTTTAAAGATGGTTGAATACTGAACACACACACACGCAAACACACACACGTGCCAACACACACACACACACACACACAGTATATGAACATGGATGTTAAGTACACAGAGGAAGTAAGCTGTGCCTTGAACATTATTGCCTGAGAAATATTTATTGTGGGAAATGAAAACAACAAATCTTCACTGTCCATGTGGCTATGTCAAGTAATCACACACATTCTCTATCCATTCTTTCTTACCACTTCGCCATCTACTGTTAGCACCAAAGTTTTGGCATCTTTCATAAATTGCGGCTGCGAATCCGCCATGGAATTGGTCAGATAGAATAAGATGAAGCTCTGGTAATATGGATAACTATTGAAAAATAGCTGACATGCGTTTTTCTACATTGTAATGGACAAGGTAGGCTTGCTGGCAGGCTGAGGCTGAGGTACAGCAAAGTCAAGTCAGCCCATGCTCATGGTTGTCACAGGGGAAGTGTAATGATTACAAATTAAAGTTGCACACACACACACACACACACACATCTTCAATATAGTTTGATGCTGCAGATGTCAGCCCTTCTCTCCATCCTTCCTTCTTTCCTTCCCCCAAGTGACTGTCTGCAATGCTTAAATATATTCCATGAGCCCGCGCATCTTATTCCACCTGTCTCATGTGTAATATTGGATTACTTTTATAATTGCAATGCTCTTGACTGCAATCCCATCTGAAATATATATTTTTCTCATTGCCCTAGTCCTTGAATAAAGAGAGCAGAGGTGAGGTGAGGAGTTCAGAGGAGAGGAGAGGAGAGGAGAGGAGTTCAGAGGAGAGGAGAGGAGAGGAGAGGAGAGGAGAGGAGAGGAGAGGGAGAGGAGAGGGAGAGGAGAGGAGAGGAGAGGAGAGGAGAGGAGAGGAGAGGAGAGGAGAGGAGAGGAGAGGAGAGGAGAGGAGAGGAGAGGAGAGGAGAGGAGAGGAGAGGAGAGGAGAGGAGAGGAGAGGAGAGGAAAACAGTGCAATTCTGAGAGCATCTCAACCCAGACAGACCGTGATGTGTATAGTTCTATCCTTTTAAGAAAGCTCTTTTAAAACCTGAACAATTTAAAGAGCAACTAAACGCACTGATTCCACATGTGTTTTTGTCTGTTGTTCGTCTTGGGGGTGTGGTTGGATGTGTTAGTTACTAATGTTTGGACCCCTTGAGACACCATAGGAATAAAGCCAGAATCACTTCCTCAAAATAGTCAGAATGAATCTAAGATAATTAATTTTGACGTTATTGCAGAGGAGGTTTTAGTCGCGCAATTTTACATCTAACTAAGGTGTTTGGTGCAGTACTACTGTCTCACTGTCTGTGTGTTGGATAGACCGCATTCACCGCAGCCTTGTATCCCGTGTTAGTGGGTAAGTGAGCATTGTTGAAATCAAAACCCAACCCTCAAGTGAGTCATGACGAACTCACTTACAAAACTCATCCTATTTACACTTTGTAGTCAATTTTAACACTAGAATGAATGATTCTGACTAATATTGATACCACAATGTCAGGTCCTGACCATAGGGATGCCTCTAGGCATCTTTATGTTTGTCTGGTGGATGCGGTCAGGGCCTGACAGAAGAGAGGCCTCTAGGCATCTTTATGTTTGGTTTTTGTTGGTCCCCAATTAGTGGCAGCTGCCTTACGTTGTCTCTAATTGGGGATCCTATTTAAGTTGATTAGCTTCCCACCTGCGTGTAGATCTTTGTTTGTGCTTCTTGCATTTCAGTTTGTGGTTGCGTCGTCTCCTTTTTGTTGTTTTGTAGAACAACTAAAGGAATATCTAACTATTACTGCTCTGCGCCTCGTGTCCCGCCAACCAACCATGACACACAAGGGCCGTTTTCTATCAGAGAAGTTGTTTATTGCCTTCAGTTGTGCTTTAAACATTCTGAAATTATTCAACCGTTAGTGGATCTGTTTGAAATTCAAACCCAGCTCAAAAAGAAAATCACAACTTCAACTTCTCTCAGTCCCAATTATTGGAGTGTGTTCAGTTACTCAACACCAGCCGCTTCAGGATGTTTTTGATCCAGGCCTGAACCTTTTGATGGTACATTTTATATTTTTAAAAAATCAGTCTGATATGATTATACACACATATCACTTGTGCTATGCAGTTTTTATAAAAACATGTGTTACTGACACATTTTTATGACAAAAATAAACAATACAATATACTGCGTTAGGCAGTAGCAGGCACTACAAAAAGCCTCTGGAGTGACACTGTGTCTGCTGTGATTGGTCGAGATTTCACAACGCAGTGGACCGCTCACGTCCCTTGACCCCTACCCCACTCATACAGCACTGGTAAGATGTCAATGTCATCACTCAGAAAAACACCTGTCACTCAGTCAAAGTCTCCAGCATAGCACAGAGCAAATATGGATATTCTGAACTTTCCCCCCCAAAAAAATAGCCAGCAGGTTGAACAAGTTGACGCAGTAGGGAATGAGGTGGAGAGGGTAGAACAGAAGTGCAGCAGCAGCAGCAGCAGATTGGTGGTAGCTAACCAGCTAGTCTCCCTCAGTATAAGGGTTGGCAAATGCTAATACGCTTGTGTTACTGCTCAGTATCTTTAAGCATTTGGGTGTCAGTGAGAGTTATTTAACAGTATATTGCATAAGTCATGATATTAGGAAAAGTGTTTATTTCCAGCAAGTGTATTTGACGTTTCAGTAGCTAGCTTGGCTGGCTAGCCACTACGGTAGCTACTGGCTGGCTAGCTAGCTGAGACCAAAGAAATGAAAGAACGTTTTTCTGACTGAAGCACACATCTTCTGACAGTGACGCAGTGTCCCCCTGTGGACTGAAGCTGAACTTCACTACAACATTATCCTTAACCCTGTTTAAAATTTGCATCGCTGAGGTGGTAGAACTGACTAAATTAAATTAAACATAACCTATTCCATTCTACAGGTTAACATGCTTTTCTCATGTATGTTATTTTCATATAGGCTATGAGACTATTTGTAAAAAACTGTCCATTATTCAATTGGTGAAATTATTTCATTTAGCTTTTATTATTATTACTCTTTTTATTCACCTAGCTATTTACTTTTTTACTATTTTACTATTTACTATTTACTATTGTTGTTGCGGTTTACCTGCAAGTAAGCATTTCATTGCACTGTGTAATCCTTAAAGTAATCAGACCACTTGACTTTTTCCACATTTTGTTACATTACAGCCTTATTCTAAAATGGATTAAACATTTTTTCCCTCAGCAATCTACACACAACACGCCATAATGCAACAGTAAAAAAAAAAAATGTTTGCACATTTATAAAAATTTACATAAGTATTCAGACTCTTTGCTATGAGACTCGAAATTGAGCTCAGGTGCATCCTGTTTCCATTGAGCATCCTTGAGATCTTTCTACAACTTCATTGGAGTCCACCTTTGGTAAATTCAATTGATTGGACATGATTTGGAAAGGCACACACCAGTCTATATAAGGTCCCACAGTTGACAGTGCCCAAGAACACAGTGGCCTCCAACAGGACAATGATCCTAAGGACACAGCCAAGACAATGCAGGAGTGGCTTCGGGACAAGTCTCTGAATGTCCTTGAGTGGCCCAGCCAGAACCCGGTCGGAGATATCTGGATATCTGAAAATTGCAGTGTAGCAACGCTCCCCATCCAACTTGACAGAGCTTGAGAGGATCTGCATAGAAGAATGAGAGAAACTTCCCAAATACAGGTGTGCCAAGCTTGTAGCGTCATATCCAAGACTTGATGCTCTAATCGCTGCCAAAGGTGCTTCAACAAAATTCTGAGTAAATGGTCTGAATACTTACACTGGGGGCCAAACGTTTCGAATACTACTCATTCAAGGGTTTTTCTTTATTTGCACAATTTTTTTTACATTGTAGAATAAAAGTGAAGACATCAAAACTATGACATAACACATATGGAATCATGTAGTAACCAAAAAAGTGTTAAACAAATCAAAATACAATTTATATTTGAGATTCTTCAAAGTAGGCACTCTTTGCCTTGATCATCAATGCGAAGGTGGCTATTTGAATAATCTCAAATATAAAATATATTTTAATAAAATATATACTACAATGTAAAAAATAGTGCAAATAAAGAAAAACCCTTGAATGAGTAGTATTCCAAACTTTTGGCCCCCAGTGTATATAAATGTGATATCAGTTTCTTTTTCTTTATAAATTAGCTGGGGGCCAAAACAACTGTTTTTGCTTTGTCATTATGGGGTATTGTGTGTAGATTGATGAGGTGAAAAAACTATTTAATCAGTTTAAGACATTCTAAGGTTTGTATCATTCACAACTAAACTAAACTCTAAATCTAGCATATAGGCCCTGTTTCAAATGATCACTTTTACGCTCAACATAGCCACTTCATAAACGCACTCGCTCCGTAACGGAAAAATATCCTTTCTATTTTATTCAGCTAAGTTCAATTATATTCTTCTTACTATAAAATCATATTCAATAAAATAATGGAACAAGACATATCTTAAATAATGGATAAATGTAATATTACATTTATTAGACTTTTTCAAATGCAGATGTTCCAGTGACTTGTATGAGTGGAGGCTTGGAGATGCTAAACGTGTTTATGTTACTTAACGGTCGGCAGTCTTTTGCATGACAATAACCGGTGGACAAAATTGCATGACTGCCGCAGCTCTAGTCGTGCCTTCATCAACACAGTGTCTGTGTGGTTTGACCATTTTAGCTCCTCTGAGGAACTTTTGACTGTTTCCACGACTGCCCCATTGATGAGGATGGGAGTGTGCCCAGCCTGGTTCCATCTGAAGTCCACAATCAGCTACGTTGTTTTGAGGATGTTGAGGGAGAGGTTGTTTACCTGGCACCGCACCGTCAGAGTGCCTACCTCCTCGTTGTAGGCCGTCATCGTCGTTGTTGGTAATCAGGCCTACTACTGTCGCGTCGTCAGAGAACTTGATGATGGAGTTGGAACTGCGTGAGCCCATGCAGGCGTAGGTATACAGGGAGTACAGGATGGGACTGAGGACCTACCGTTGTGGGGCCCCCGTCTTGAGGATCAGTGTGGAGGAGGTAATGTTGCCTACCTTCACCACCTGGGGGCGGCCCATCAGGAAGTCCAGGACCCAGTTGCATAGGGAGGAGTTCAGACCCAGGGCAGTGAGCTTTGTGGTGAGCTTAGAGGGCACTATGGTATTGAATGCCGAGCTGTAGTCGATGAACAGCATCTTCACATATGCATTCCCCTTGTCCAGGTGGTTGAGGGCAGTGTGCAGTGCAATGGCGATTGCATAGTCGGTGGATCTTTCAGGGCGGTAGGCGAATTGGAGAGGGTCGAGTGTGTTTTGGAGGGAGAAGGTGATGTGGTCTTTGACTAGCCTCTCAAAGCACTTCACAGACTTAAAAGTGTAAATAATAAATAATAAAGTTTTGTGAGACTTCTGGTCGTGACTGTATTACAATGCAAATTAAGGTTTGGTTTGTTTCCATCGTGCCCACATGCCCACAGCTGGCAGCACACAAGTAATCATCAATTCGGAGTGCAAATGCATGCAATCTGATCATAATGCCTATAGTAAATTGGGTTGACTTTGGATATCATTGGACAGCTCAGAGTCTATGTTTGAAGTTTTTTGAAGAGAATGTTACAGAGAAGAGAGACCCACAGTAGCTGCTTTTACTGAGTACTGGCAGTGTCTGCTGTGGCAGGTGGAGGTGCAAGTAACCTGAAAAAGATCTAATCTCTCAATGTTCATCTCAAAGTGCACAAAAGTCATGCATTTAGCTGTTGAAATTCCTTGAAAAAAATTGCAGGGGAAGAATGCCCCCAGACCCCCCTACTAATACCCCCAATGTCTTCAAATCCTAGAAACAACATTCAGAACAGAAAAGTTGGAAAGCTTGGCAGTCTCGTTTTCTCTTGCTCTTCAATATTTATAAAGACTCTGATGTTCACCCCACTACGCTCCCCCTAACGCAGTCTGATTTGTAGCGGGGATGCCTGCTTATAAAACCTTGACAAGATCAGAGTGGACGAGATGAGGTGTGTGTGCATGCGTGCATGTGTGTGCCTGCATGTGTGCAATGAAAGAGATGCGAAATGGGAATCTGTCAGTTAGATCAACAAATTAGAGTGGCTTGACGTGTATTTGAAGGAGAGAAGCCTTCTCTTCTCTACAAACGTCAATCTCGCCACTACCATTGATGACACTAATTAAAACTATTTATCATACAACATCAGCCTGAAGCCATCCATGGTTTTGTAATTTGGCACATACATTGAATTCTAATTCAAGGTCTTTTCCCTGTTCACGTTTGTGCTTTATAATGTTTTTAACATTCATATTCAAATAGTTCCATGAACTATGTGGAGCTAGTGTCGACTCAGCAGGACAGCTCCTCTCTCATTAGACTTTAAAGTGAGAGCTTTAAGACTGTTGTCTACCACTAAGGAGGTGCACCATAGGAGTGCCCCATGGGTCAATCCTTGGGCCCCTGTTGTTTAGTTTATACATCAATTACCTTCCTTCTTTGTGCAAGGGAGTGGAGATCCAGATGTAAAACCTCTCAAATCACTCTATAAACAAGCACTTAAAATCCTGGACAAAAAACCATGGCGCTACCACCACTGCAATACACTCACAAAGTTAATTCTGTTCTACAGTTATGAATATAACTACTGTGCCCTGAAGGAGGGAACAAGGTAAAACATACTATGGGGAGTCAACGACCAATCTTATTTACCTGAAGCAAACTGAAATCACACCCAACATAATATAATACCGGGGGTTGCAACCATTTCCTCAGTTCAGTACCGCTCTTCAGCGAGCCCAAACCTCCAGATGGCACGGGGCCAAAATATGTTATACCGCGTTCCCTCCTTCAGGGAACAGTAGTAATGCTCATAACTGTACGTTGCCTTTCAGTCATTTACTCGGTATAACATACTAAGGGGACACACAATCACGCCACAAGCCGGGTCAGAGGGTACCAAACTAGGAAGTCAACGGCAGCCCAAGCACACACAGGTTCCACCGGCTCCAAGGGGTTACAGAAGCCACCTTCTTCCCTAATACTTACCCGAGAAGACTGAACTGTCAGAGCCTCATGAGGTCTGAACTGTCAGATCCCCATATAGTGAACTAGAACCTGCTGCAACTTCGCTATGCGCACTGACGCACTACCACTGTAGCCCAAGTCCGTAGACCCCACAGATCCAAGAGCAATACTTACGAGCCTGAAATGTCAGAACACATACAAGAAACCACAAGTGAAAAACAACAGAACACTTGTCATGACTTGGTAAAGCACAGGTGCGCGCTGCATAGAATAGACCAGAGTCAATTCACCACAGCAGCCTGAGGCTCAAACCCACAGGAAACCTGCAGTAACCTGTAAACGGTTTACTCGTGTGCTGCCATGGCAGCCTGAGGCTACAACCCACAGGAAACTGTGGTAACCCTGATGCTGCACACTCTGAGCACTGCCGCCCATCAAGGCAGCTCAAAGCTCAAACCCACAGGGAAACTGTGGTAACCCTGATACTGCACACTCTGCGCACTGCCGCCCATCAAGGCAGCTCAAAGCTCAAACCCACAGGGAAACTGTGGTAACCCTGATACTGCACACTCTGCGCACTGCCGCCCATCAAGGCAGCTCAAAGCTCAAACCCACAGGGAAACTGATAATCTAGACAAAATGCTGCCAAACATTGACCACGGCTGCCCAAGTCCATAGATCTCATGGTTCCAAGAACAATACTTACCTTGCAAGCCTGAAAAGTCAAAACTTGTACAAGGAATCAAAAGTCCAAAACAACAGGGCACTTGCTGTGCCTTGATAATGCACATCCTCATCGACGAACCACAGCAGTCCAAGGCTCAAACCCAAAGGGAAACAGTGGTAACCCGGATAAATGTGTAATATGCGCACAGCCGGACACCAAGGCAGCCCAAGGCTCAAACCCACACAGGAACTGTGTTAACCAGGATAAATGCGCAACTTGCCCGCTGCCTAACATCCACTTCCGGACCCAGCCATAAGGACACAATGAGCCACACCGGGAACATTTACATCCAAGGGATATAAAACCACAACTAACCACAACTCGCTGCAGCACAGATATCACCAATCGTCATGCCCCTGAACAATGCCCAAGAAGTCACCACACCCCTAGTTGAGTGAGCGTGCACACCGCTAGGCAACCCTTGTCCTTGTTCACATGCCAGGGAGATAGCCTCCACAATCCAACAAGAAAGATGCTGCTTAGAAAGCTGGTCACAATGTGGACATCCTTGTTCCTATCCATATACGTGCATAAAGCTCAGGCCATGCAACCTCTGTTGTTCACTAGAAGACATAGCCTTGGGAGATAGATAGATAGACTCCAATGGTTCAATCAATCAAATGTATTTCTAAAGCCCTTTTTACATCAGCAAATGTCACAAAGTGCTATACAGAAACCAAGCCTAAAACCCCAAACAGCAAGCCATGCAGATGTAGAAGCACGGTGGCTAGGAAAAACTAGTTAAAACGGAGGCTCACACAGAGCGTGAAGGACAAACGCCAGGTCCCAGGTCGGTGCTGTAGGATATTTGACTCCGACTTAGGTGTCTGAGAGTGGGGAGAGAGTTCTTGTCCCCCTAGATGTTGCGAGCTTTGGGTCTTGGGAGCTTTGGGTCATATCCTTTGTTTGTTTGTGTTTGCTAATAACCCACTACTTTCTGCTCTGCTTGTGTAGCTAATGCTTCCTTGCTTTGGTAAGATAGCCAGTGGTTCAAAAAGGCTAACCAGCCGGGTTCGAACCTCCGACCGTGCCCTAGGGCATGTTGTTTCACAATGAAAATTAAAGATACTCACGAGTGCTGTCCTGTTGCCTGGGATGGAAACATCCTCAGGAGGTCTTGGTTTGGACCAGAGCATGTGAGTGGAGTTGAGCGGTTGGGAATCCCGCTCATCGCTCCAGCTCCATGTCCTTTCCTACAGCTCCACTAAAAACCGCTCCAAGCTCACAGGAAAATAAACAGCTACTCCAAATTCGCTCCGTTCATTAAAATCACAATTTAACCAACACCCATCTATTTTGTGACTACCTGGACCTACTAGTTGGTTTTAAAGTATTGAAACCAAACCATATGGATTTGAATGAAACGTATTTGAATAAACATGAAAAGGTGCATTTAAGAACATAATTTCAAATAGGCTACATGTCATAATAAACATCATACAAACACTCTAAATAGGTCAGGAGCCAGACAGGGAGCCTAAAAAGGACCGATAATGAATTATTTAGGCTATATTATTTCAATTGTTTCAAGGCTATAACCTACAAAGAAATATATTGTGAAGCATTTGCAAGTGCGACACAATAGGCTGGTAGGGACATAAAGCACTCTGCATTTGTTGTATTAAATTATTATAGTCTTTTTAAAGTTTTTTTACTTATTAGTGACTTTGAAAACATTTTTTAAATTCATTTTTAGAAACACGAGTTTGGCCATTCTGTGGCTTCAGGCTCATGCAATGGTGCCTGGAGAGCCGGTCAGCAGCGGAGAATATCCTCTTCACACTTGCAGAGTCACTTGGGATGCTAAACAGCCTTTTGGCCACTCTATAGGTAGGCCTAAAGGTTTTTAGGCAAAATAACCCAATCAAAACAGAAAGCTCCTTGAACGTTGGAATATGCCAGGCCTATTGGGCCAAAATCCATTATGTATAGGTAAAATGAACAAAAGTTTTAAGAGATCAGATATTTCGTTTATAAATACTTTGCTACAATGACACACTTAGTTATTTACCCACCTCCTTCCTTTCTGTTAGCATGTGCATGTACTAAGTAGAACATCATGCTTTGGGGATACGTGTCTTTTCAGATTTCACAATGATTCTTTAGTTGTGGGCATTACATCACCACAATCCCTCTCTTACTATTGGTTCTCATCTTTGTAAGTAGCACCTGTGTGTTTTATCAGTTTCTTTATGAAAATATTTTACCAACTCCATGACAGTAGCTAAAGCAAGGGGCTGTAGCAGCACACAAGTAGACTACAAATGCATGCTGGGGCGGGCATGCCCTGAGCTCGTGAAGTGAACTCTACTGGAGCGAAATTGTAGCGGGCAAGAAGGCCGATGCTCCAACCTTTGGGAATCTCACTCCAGGCTCCAGTCAAATTGGGCACGCTTCGCTTCTCGCTCCGCTCACATACTCTGGTGGATACATGCCCTGACCAGACCAAATGGAACATGACACTTTTAAGTCATAGCCCACCTACATAACAGCCTGCAGATTGCATTCCTTAGCGGTTATGATCTGTAATCATTCACATTTATGACAGCTGACAAAAATGTATCGCTTAGGGACCATTCTAACAATGTACTATACTGCAACTGTACTCCAATGTACTGCAAGTTATAGAAATCCCTTTTGGTCTCTACAGAGTTAGGTAAAATCTGATTCTAGTTATTTTAAACTTTACTTGTGGAATGATAACAAATAAATCCCTACAATTGGATGTTTCAGGTGATTTAACACCTTTTTGATGAAGAACGTGTTTGTTTTCTATGATCTTGTTTTGAGAGAGAGAGAGAGAGAGAGAGAGAGAGAGAGTGTATCAGAGGGAGATTGTCAGAGAAAGAGTGTCAGAGGGAGTATAACGTATACGCTTGGAGTAAAGAAGCAGGTGCAGAAGGTGAGTTTAATCATGAGAGAAAGCAGATAAACAAAACAGGAGAAGCGTACTGAATGTGACCAAAACCTATACTGCCTGATGACTAAATAAAGGGAGCGTATTCAAGGCGATGATGAGATCCAGGTGTCCGTTATGATGGAGAGCAGGTGCGCTTAATGATGGTGCCAGGACCGGTAGTTAGTAAACCAGCAACGTTGAGCACTGGAGAGGGGTAGCGGGACTAGGCGTGACCGGGAGAGTGTCAGAGAGAGAGAGAGAGAGTGTCAGAGAGAGAGATTCAGAGAGAGAGAAAGAGAGTTTTTTATTTATTACACACACACACACACACACATTTAATTTTCCTGTTCTATATTTGCTGGTGTATTAAATTCCTATGTACTTTATTCTAACCAAATAATATACCCTACATGACCAAAAGTATGTGGACACCTGCTCTTCAAACAGCTCATTCCAAAATAATGGGCATTAATATGGAGTTGTTCCCCCCTTTGCTGCTATAACAGCTTCCACTCTTCTGGGAAGGCTTTCCACTAGATGTTGGAACATTGCTGCGGGAACTTGCTTCCATTCAGCCACAAGAGCATTAGTGAGGTCGGGCAGTGACCATTTCTGTACGTACCTCACTTTGTGCATGTGGGCATTGTCATGCTGAAACAGGAAAGGCCCATCCCCAAACTGTTACCACTAAGTTGGAAGCACAGAATTATGTAGATTGTCATTGTATGCTGTAGCGTTAAGATTTCCCTTCACTGGAACTAAGGGGCCTAGCCCGAACCATGAAAAACAGCCCCAGACCATTATTCCTCATCTACCAAACTTTACAGTTGACACTATGCATTCGGACAGGTAGTGTTCTCCTGCCATCCTCCAAACCTAAATTCGTCGTTGGACTGCTAGATTGTGAAGTGTATTTCATCACTCTAGAGAACGCGTTTCCACTGCTCCAGAGTCTAATGGCGGCGAGCTTTACACCACTCCAGCCACCGCTTGGCATTGCACATGGTGATATTAGGCTTGTGTGCGGCTGCTCGGCCATGGAAAGCCATTTCATGAAGCTCCCGACGAACAATTATTGTGCTGAAGTTGCTTCCGGATGCAGTTTGGAACTCGGTTGTGAAAAATACCATTTTTATGCGCTTCAGCATAAGGCGGTCCCGTTCTGTGAGCTTGTGTGGCCTACCACTTCGCGGCTGAGCCGTTGTTACTCCTAGATGTTTCTAGTTGACCGGGGCAGCTCTAGCAGGCAGACATTTGAACTCACTTGTTGGAAAGGTGGCATCCTATGACGGTGCCACGATGAAAGTCACTGAGCTCTTGTCTGCCAGTGTTTGTCTATGGAGATTGCATGGCCGTGTGCTCAATTGTATATACCTGTCAGCAACGATGTGTGGCTGAAATAGCCAAATCCACTAATTTGAAGGGGTGTCCACATACTTTTGTATATATAGATATATATATACAGTAAATGTATCTCTCCCTGACATATGAATAGGCCTAGTGCACATGGGAGATGTGGGTGGATTTGCAGCAAATAAGCAACACATCTATTAATACATTCTGTAGATATAAATTAATTATCCCCAATACTTAGAAATCAAATAGACTTCTGTAGAAATTAAAAAATAACTGAAATAAATGAGTAGCTAAAATAAATTAAGTGATTCAGTAACCATGCAAAGTTGAAAAGAGCAAATAACCTTTTGTACGAAAATATTTGTAATTATAATTGGCTATAAAAAACCCTCTGGGCACGCATTGAATAAGACATTCATATATTGCAAAAAGGACAAAAAATATATCATAAGAAACAATGTTTTTAAGTGTCTGTCATAACTCTAGGAGAGTTTTTTACACATTTTTTACCCCTGTTTTTGGGTACCTTCATACTTCCATTAGTACTTCCGCTGAGTCTCTAGAGTGTGATGAGCCAAGTAAAGCCCCCCCTAATCCGGACGACGCTGGGCCAATTGTGCGCCGCCCTTAATGACACGGACCCCAGGCTGTAGTCACGCCACAACACTGCGATGCAGTGCTTTAGATCGCTGCGCCACTCCGTAGGCGCTTTCATTTGTTTTTTTAAAGGATCCCGTTAGTCTGACAGTTCGGACGCTACCAAACAGAAGTTGGCACATCGACGGTACCGACTTCAGACGAGCCTCCTGACACTTGTGGGGGTCGAAGAGCAAAACAGAGAACACCATCGTGTTCGTGAGAGTCTCCCCTCTCTCGTCAAACGCTACAGACCTTTGTTTACGTGAGAATATTGATTTTAGGGATGTCTCATGGTCTGACACACCGCTTTAACTCTGCCACGTTTCACTGCAGATGCGGAAGTGCAACACTGGTGGATGCTGTGGAAAAAACAACAACAACATATCTTTATCTTAAACTGACGGATTTTGATGGGGATTTTTTGTGTTATGTAACCCCAGTTTGTCAATCAACTCTAGGGGATTAAATATTTTTCCATTGTCATTACTACTATTGATTGTATGAACTATAGCTGTGGACTATAGCTGTGACACCTCTGTATACAATTTTCCAAGGACACACTCCCTTGTAAAACCTATGCTATTCATAACATTAATATTGGAAGCTGGATGCTTTCCAGTTCAGGTGAATTTTGGGTGGAGATTACATCTGCAATAATACCTACTCTGTCACTGTAAGGTTCAGATTATTCTGAGAGTGTCGTATCCTGCGTTACCTGGGGGAAGAAATGGAAATGCTGTGTGTGTGTGTGTGTGAGAGTGAGTGCTTGTATGCATGTGGACAGAGACAAGGCTGGAGGGAACAGTATGAGTTGTAACCTGATGGTTCAGCCTGATGATCATCCAGAAGTGGAATTTACCTAAAGTGGTACAGCGGCCAAAAAAAAAAGCTGATTGATAAATTGACCTGTCAGGTGACTAATACACAATGTTAATCCTTTTAATCAAAGCTCTAGAAGTGTCCAGGCCCTAAATCTGTGACTGAGAAGACCTAGAACAAGCCCTAACCTTGAGTTTAAAGTGCTGATACTTGGTGACTTTGATGTTAATCATCAAACATATGCGTGTGAAATTGAGGCTCAAATGACATTTTAATATCTTAGCTGGCAGACAAACTAGCGTCGGCTACTGTCGCGTTTCACTCTCTCTTGATGAATTTATAGACAGATTAAAAGAGTTGCATATTTCACATATAAGTTCAGCACATTAAATCCCCTTCTAAAACAGGCAGAAAACAAGCTATTTGAAGAAAACACGTATTTACACAGAAATCTGAATATCTGTCTAGATGGGTGATAGGTCGTCTAGAACGGCACGGTGGTAGACAACGCTCTAAGCAGCAAGAAGCTCCGGTCTACGATTGTAAAAGCAAATCCAGAAGATTTAACATTTTACGAAGGATATAAAGTATGTACAAAGAAAGTTAAATATTTGTACATTCAAACCCACATCTAAGATCAACAGTAGTCAGAACAGTGTATTAAGGACTTCACAGTGTGCAGATATATTCTCCTTTCTTGTCACAGAGTGGAGCGTCAAGCATCTTAAGCAGCCAGAGGCACAGAAACATGGTCAGAGGCAATTTTCACCCCATCACTGTCAGTCTGACACACACAGGATGCACACACACACACTGTTAATCTGGCAAGGCCTTAAGGTTCATTACAGTAGCTGAATTGAGGTTCTGCCAGCTCACTGCCTTGAGAGGATCTGGACTCACACACACACACACACACACACACACACACACACACACACACACACACACACACACACACACACACACACACACACACACATACAGCGAGAGAGAGAGAGAGAGCTCTCAATGCTATAGGGGTCCTCAATTGTTAGTCTTTATAGATCAAGTGTATTTAGCATACTGACTTAAAAATAAAAAGCTTTGAATGGTATAGGGTAGCATATGGTAATGTAATTTGTATCTTAACATGCTAATGAACCAAACCATTTCACCATATGTTTACCAATGAAGCCTCTATCTGTTGGATGAAGGAAGAGGATGGGGGTAGGTAGCCCTGGAAACATATGTTACTAGACTTGTGTCTGTCACAGTGGTGGAATATTCAAACCTACTGTTTACACTGCTCATAATGAGACACACCAGTGCACAGGCAGGCAGGCGCACTTCCTGTCAAACACACACATACACGCATGTGTGCGCACACATGCATATATATATTATATATATATATACACATTTTTCCCTGATCCATTCGTCTTTTTCCTCCCTTTGCTCTTAAATTTCTGCCCACTGTGCTTCATTTTCTCCAACTATAAACGACACAGATTACCTATCTTGGAGTAGTTATAAATATCTTTGGTTGAACCGTCTATCCGTGATGTCCCTTATGATTGTAGCCAAACCGCTATCTAGGAGGGGTGATGTCAATAATGTCAATGTACTTGTCTCATGTTTTATGCATTGGACTTTATATCAATTCAATAGGACGACCGTGACAGCTCATATTTCTCAATAATTCGGTCGCTCGCTATGGGCAGCAAAAAATGGCTCTGGGATGATTATGACCGTACAGCAGGTTGTAGTTAAATTGAGCAGCAGTCTGTGAAATTATGAAATGGTGTGTTAAACAGGAGTAACCCACTGTGGTCACACCATTTAGAGGGATTTCTTCAGTTTATTAACTACACTGCAAAAAGTTTAATCTAAGGGCATTTATTTTTACTGCTCTAATTACGTTGGTAACCAGTTTATAATAGCAATAAGGCACCTCGGGGTTTGGGGTATATGGCCAATATACCAATGCTAAGGGTTGTGTCCAGGCACTCCACGATGCGTTGTGCGTAAGAACAGCCATTGGCTGTGGAATATTGGCTATATACCACACCGCCTCGTCCTGCATTGCTTAAATATAAGATACCGTATTTAGGCTTGCTTAGATTTCACTTTTGCAGTGTACTCCCTAGCGGCCTCATTTTATATTCACAACCCTCGAGCCCAGCTAGTGAAAACCCATGTATTGATCTCCAAACCTGCCTCTATGTTCAAAGTGCTGTTTCAGCATTTCCACTCCCTCAGTCTCCAGGGTACCATAGTTTCTTCATACAGATTACATTCGCTCTGGGGAGCCTATAGCGAATAATATCAGTGCCACACACACAAACACACTAAAAATAGTACATCACATATTCTTAAGGAAAAGTAAGGACTATCTCTAATTATATCTAGTGAATCACTCTCTAGAGGGTTGTAGGCACCAGAAAATCATGTACGTAACAGATGCCGACTCTTGGGCAAAGTAAGTGTTAGCTGTTTCTATTATACAGTGTGGGACATTGTTATCTTTCATGGATTGTAGGCAGCGGGAAAGGGTTTATAGTGTAGTATGTGGGATCTAATTCGCAATATGCTTTAGAGTCTTAGATTAAGTCAATCCTATCTTCATGTATATTATGACATGCTTTTCTCTGGGGTGGTGTAAGCTATGCTTTAGTTTAGACTGTCATGGAATGGAAGGACTATCTTCATATACTTGATCTCATGTGGATACATCACAACCTACAGTAGTACAGTCACTGTCTATATCAGTTAACCTGCAGTAGTACAGTCACTGTCTATATCAGTTAACCTGCAGTAGTATAGTCACTGTCTATATCAGCTAACCTACAGTAGTACAGTCACTGTGTATATCAGTTAACCTGCAGTAGTATAGTCACTGTCTATATCAGCTAACCTACAGTAGTACAGTCACTGTCTATATCAGCTAACCTGCAGTAGTACAGTCACTGTCTATATCAGTTAACCTGCAGTAGTACAGTCACTGTCTATATCAGTTAACCTGCAGTAGTACAGTCACTCTCTATATCAGCTAACCTGCAGTAGTACAGTCACTGTCTATATCAGCTAACCTACAGTAGTACAGTCACTGTCTATATCAGCTAACCTGCAGTAGTACAGTCACTGTCTAACCCTCCTTTCATTCCCTGCTAGTGGTCTACTACTGTATATAGTCTCCTTGCCCATCACTATCGACATACACGCACTACATTGAATAATGTAGACAATGTTAGAGCACAGTGTAGAATTTGCCAAAACAAAATATCATATAAAGCCGGTTCTACACACAACCTACACCGACATATGCAAACTGTGCACCCAACTGTAGTGGAGCTTCAAGAAAGCTTCGAGAAACTAGCGGGCCTGCTAGTGATAGTGGTGCAATATAGTGGTGGAGCCAGCACCTCCACACGTGGAGATGTATCCACTCAGTCAAGTAGGCCTACTCCGCGACCCACAGCAACGCAGTCTTCTATGGACCAGTTTATGCCAAAGTCTATGTCTGTAGCAAAACAAGGCCAAATTAATATTGCATGTTGAAGCGGTTTCTTGAGTCACAGGATGCCATCATCTCTACCCTGGCCATTGTCAATGCACCTGTTGATGCTCTGACCCAAGAGGAATGGGAGGTGGTGGAGGAGGTGTGCAGAGTCCTGGAACTGAGCAGGTCACTGTGGAGATCAGTGGAGAGAGGTACAGTAAGCAGTTATTACTACATTATTATTTAATCCAGTATTATATATGTATATGAGCAGTAGATGAGAATGTAGTGTCAGGAGACAAAACATGAACCTGAACTAATAAGTTACTGTTCTCTCTTTTCAGCTATGTGACAGCCTCAAAAATGATACTCCTGTGTAAGGGTCTGCAGCCAATCACAGCCAGTCGCCAGAGAGAAGCAAATGTAACCACAGGACACAGAGTTGATGGACACCCTATGTTCGTCAATGGACAGAATGTTCCACAGAATGGAATAATCACGTGCTATCAGAAACCGCTGCACTTGACCCCAGGTTTAAGAAGTTAGCCTTCAGTGATGCCAGAGCGATTGATGAGGCTCTTCAAAGACTAACCTCAGCAGAAGCGAGGGACAGACCCAGCAGTCAGCTGGCTCAGGCACCAGGGCAACAGGAAGAAGAGGGATCAGATGGAGCAGAAGCACCAGCAGTAGTGCCACAAACGTCTGCTGTTTGGATGCTGTTTGACGAGAGAGCAACTGGGGATGCAGCACGAAGGAATGCCTCAGCAGATGCCATAATGGAGGTCTGATCCTATTTGGAGGAGCCCCTCTACCCACGTCTTACTAAAGTCATGACAGGGAGACTCTGCATAGTGGCCACATCCGTTCCCTCTGAGAGGGTCTTCTCGAAAACGGGACAAATAATTACTGAGAGAAGAAATCGCATCAGCCCCTGGAAAGTGAGGCAGCTTGCATTTCTGAATGCAAATCTCTCATAAAAGCAAAATATGGCCAGCATTGCTGTGTGCTGCTGGTTATAACATGGCATTAAAGAAGAGAGAGAAAAGAGGGACCAGTTTAATGTTTTAAGTGGGATGCTGCAGTTTTTCACATTGTTATTTATTTTTCTTTGATATGTTGCAATATTCTATTATGCTGTTTAGATTGAATTAGTTTTGAATGGTTAGATTTATATGCACTTTGTTTATATACACTACCTTTCAAACGTTTGGGGTCACTTAGAAATGTCCTTGTTTTTGAAAGAAAAGCTAATTTTTTGTCCATTAAAATAACATCAAATTGATCAGAAATACAGTGTAGACATTGTTAATGTTGTAAATGACTATTGTAGCAGGAAACAGCTGATTTTTTATGGAATGTCTACATAGGCGTACAGAGGACCATTATCACTCCTGTGTGCCAATGGTACGTTGTGCTAGCTAATCCAAGTTTATCATTTTAAAAGACTAATTGATCATTAGAAAACACTTTGGCAATTACAGCGGGTGAAATAAGTATTGAACACGTCACCATTTTTCTCAGTAAATATATTTCCAAAGGTGCTATTGATATGAACGTTTCACCAGATGTTGGTAACAACCCAAGTAATCCATACATACAAAGAAACCAAAACAAATAAGTTCAGAAATTAAGTTATGTGTAATAATGTGAAATGACACAGGGAAAAAGTATTGAACACATGAAGAAAGGGAGGTTCAAAAAGGCATGGAAAGCCAAGACAATAGCTGAAAACTATCAGTAATTAAAAAGCAATCCAGCCCCCTGTCAGTGCAAATTAATATCAGCTGGTTCAGTCCCAACTGATGGCCTACAAAAAAAAATTTGAGAATGATGTAGTAGCTTTAACCTATCACTGGGACATTGAACTGGGAGAATGGAATATGAATGAAAGTCATCCAATATGCTGTAATAGAAATAAGGCCATGCTCATGATAAAGAAATCGTCCTCCTCATCTTAAACGGCACTGACCACCTCTAATTCGTATGATATTTTACAACTGGGTAAGATGTATTATACTATAATTCCTGTAATTCGTATAGCCTAATATTGTACCGCCACTATTCCATTCATAACATAACCTAGTATAACATAATATATCATACTAAATGGAAGGGAAACTTGTGTACCAGGTACAATCAGGTAAGTGAAAAAACTAAATGTATCTTAGATAGATAGATAGATAGATAGATAGATAGATAGATAGATAGATAGATAGATAGATAGATAGATAGATAGATAGATAGATAGATAGATAGATAGATAGATAGATAGATAGATAGATAGATAGATAGATAGATAGATAGATAGATAGATAGATAGATAGATAGATAGATAGATAGATAGATAGATAGATAGATAGATAGATAGATAGATAGGTACTTTATTGATCCCCCGGGGGGGAAATGTCATTGTCAAGCAGCTACAACAAACACAGGGCAGGTGCAAAATGCCACAACGAAAGTACACAAAAGACAGATACACGGTACACGATACATAGAGCGGCAGTATGAAAAAGTATAGAAATACAAGATAACTGGAGTGCAAAAAAAAAAAAAAAAAAAAGCTATAAATGGACATTGCATAGTATGAGTGGTTGGCTGAATATGTACACTATACATTGGTGGATGTTGGATGGTTAACTATACTATACAGGTCGATGGCAGAGAAATACTTCAGTAGCTAAAAATGCGTATGATATGAGCGAGGGTAATAATAGTTTACTTAATAGACAGACTGGGTAAATGAACAGGTAAGTGAAAATTTTGCATGGTTAAATTAGCTGTACAGTTAGGTATACAGTTATATTTACAGATAAGTGAATACTTGCGTGGTTACACAAACTGTACAGGTAAATGACAGGAAGAGATACTTTAATAGCTAAATGTGTGTATGATATCATTTGGGGTAATAATAGTAATAATTCCCTTAAAATACAGTCCTTAGTGCACAGGGTTTAATTACAGACAACTGCACTTATTGCACATTCGATATACTAAAAGCAATGAGAAAAGGTGCAACTGGCAGGATACTATCTTATGTGTGTATACAATGTGAGCTGTGTGTATGTGTGTGTGTGTGTGTGTGTGTGTGTGTGTGTGTGTGTGTGTGTGTGTGTGTGTGTGTGTGTGTGTGTGTGTGTGTGTGTGTGTGTGTGTGTGTGTGTGTGAGTTTCAGACTGAATGGACTGGCCAAAACTGGAAGGGGCAGTTGTGGAGCAGGGGGAGGTCACCTGCTGCTAACCTTTTCTTATATGTGTGTATGTTAGAGGCTCCTGCTGCTCCTCTATGTGGCTCCACATGGGTCAAATCACAGGTGTCAATAGCAGCAGTTGGTGTACATTGTCCTACCTATATCTATAAAGGTCTATCAAATACCTAACAAACACGTAATACATCAAGTTCATCGCTAGTTATATTTACCTCCAATATTCAAAGGAAAATACAATCTTAGAAAGAATTTCAAAGAGGTTTGGTTGATTCACTGAACCTCAAAGGCTGTTTGTTTGTTGAACTTGTAGTGTGGAAAACTTTATTCAAAATTATTCCACTTCTGAGGTATGCAGAGCAGAGATTGCCTCTCATCTCCTCAAACTCTCCTCCCCCGCCTTCGCCTCGTCGCCAAATCGCAAATGACTGTCAATTAGCGTGCATCTCCAAATTTTCCCAGCGTCCCACACCTTGAGAGACGACGGCAGGATCACTCTCCTTGCAGAGGGAGGAGGACAGTGTGATGAATTCTTCTAGAGACAAAGTGTAATCAGTGAGAGGCCTTCCACCCACTAATTGAGGAGGCTAAAGCACAGAGGTGATTTGGAGAATTGTTATCGTTATCACTGACAAACACCCGCACATAAGACAGAGAGTGTGAGTGGGAGAGTCTAGCAGAGAATGAACATTTCTGCAATCAAAAGATTTAAATCGACAGCACCCCCCCAAAAAAGCAATTATGATATATATATATATTTATTTTTGTACACCCTTTTTCGTGATTACGATCTTGTCTCATCGCTGCAACTCCCCAACGGGCTCGGGAGAGGCGAAGGTCTAGTCATGCGTCCTCCGAAACATGACCCGCCAAACAGCGCTTCTTAACACTCGCTCGCTTAAACCAGAAGCCAGCTGCACTAATGTGTCGGACGAAACACCGCTCAACTGACGACAGAAATCAGCCTGCAGGCACCCGGCCCGCCAAAAGGAGTCGCTAGAGCGGGATGAGCCAAGAAAAGACACCCCCACCCCGGCCAAACCCTCCCCTAACCCTGACAACGCTGGGCGGATTGTGCGCCGCCCTATGGGACTCCCGGTCACGGCTGGTAATGGCACAGCCTGGGATCAAACCCCTGTCTGTTGTCCCCACATGCTTCAAGATGGCCACCATTGTCCCTGTACCTAAGAAAGCAAAGGTAAATGAACTAAATTACTATCACCCCGTAGCACTCACCTCTGTCATCATGAAGTGCTTTGAGAGACTAGTCAAGGATCATATCACCTCCACCTCTAAAGAGTTATATCTTACGACTAGTACTACTCACTGGAGATAAGGTTACAGTAGACTGTTTACCACTACGAGACTTAGACTGTTTCACTTTAAACTGCAGGACCAATTGGGGAAGAAGCTAGTCCTCAAATGTAACTACTGGACTAACAAGGTATTAAGAAGATATTATTTATTTCAAACCACAGCCCAATCAGGGGGCGAAGTGGGGTTTAGTAGTAGAAAATTGTGAGACGTAAGAGAATACTGTACATTACAGAGGAGAGTTTCACAGTGTCATCTGTTAATGTTAATGCTACATACACACCTCCAGACATATGTTCCTCTCTCAATAACACAACTAATTATCTGCACCAAGAAAACAGTCTCACTCTGTAGAATACAGATCATACTGTATATTCCACATTCATTATGAAACGTGAACTCCACTTTCAAACACACTCCACACTGTCCCTTTCCATAAGCTTGGGAAGAGGGGGAACACACAGAGAGTAAAGCATCTCTGCACTTCTGAGGTCTCAAGAACACACTGAGACTTCACTCAACTTTCAGTCACTCTGATACCTGTTTGAACAAGTATGGTGGTACAAGGCAATCACTAGGAGATTCTACGGTGTGAAAACCGGACAAAAAGAACACTGCGTCTGTTCTATGGTCTATTCTCACAGTGTTTCTAGGAGTCTATTGCATTTTTTAAAATTCTGTCCTCTGCCGAGCTGCTTCATCAGTCTTCTCATTATTCTCTGCACACTTATTGTAGATTACTGTCTAATGACACAACAGAGTAAAAACTTTTGGCTCACAGCATGAGTTCGATTTAAGATGAGCCGTTTGACTGCATTGCCTGATGCTCAGTTTCATTGGCTTCAGCATTGTGATTATATTGCCTAAAGCTTAGTTTAATTGGCTACAGCTTGGTCCTATTGCCTAAACCTTGGTTTAATTAACCAAAGTATAGTTACATTACCTAAAAGCTTTGTTCCATTGGCTAGAGATTGGTTCCATTGGCTAGAGCTTGGTTCCATTGGCTAAAAACATGGTTCCATTGGATAGACATTGGTTCTAATGGCCAGAGCTTGGTTCCATTGCCTACAAACTTGGTTCTGTTGGCCAGAGTTTGTTTCCATTTGCTGGAGTTAGGATCCTTTGGCTAGAGCGTGGTTCCATTGGCTGGAGTTTGGTTCCATTGGCTAGAGCTTGGTTCCGTTGGCTGCACTAGAATGATCTAAGAGCAGTCTACCACAACAGCTTAGAATATGTAACACTTACAACTAATCAACTCAGCTGGCACCCAGACAGACAGACAGACAGACAGACATACAGACAGAAGGACTGGATAGGCCATGCCAAGGCCTAGGTTGCAATAAGGAGTTCTCTATGTGCCGACCTCGGAAGGTCGACAACATTCTCTGCATGCACAGGGGGAAGATCTTACCTAATACTTATTTTTTACTTAAAAACTGCCCCGTTGGTTAGGTCTACACCTGTTGTATTTGTCGCACGTAACAAATGCACTTGATTTGATTTGATTTGAAAATTGTGGGTGAAGTGTAATAAATACATATTTACAGCGACAAAGCTAGCAGGGACCAGAAGGAACACCTGACAGCAGGACATTTAACATACTGTAACAACGAGACAATACACTGAACCGTTGTGAGGCATAACAAGTGAAGCACAGCAGTACAGGCTCACTCCAGGCGCATACTGATGTTCTGTGACTTGATGGATGGAGAACAGGTCTGATTGACAGCCTGCCATGACTAGGGGCTGGGCTAACCATTCACACAGTAGACAAGGTTAAGAGGAGGGCACCAGGCAGCCAATGCATTCTGCCGATCGAACTGAGAAGCTTCATATTCACCACATGTTGTTATCACATTCACCGCGCAGTTCTCACATTCACCGCGCTGAGATGCTTCATATTCACCACATGTTGTTCTCACATTCACAGCGCAGTGTGTGTGTTGTCTCTTAGTTTAGAAATGTCTGTTTTCTGCCTGTTCAGTGGAGCAGAGTGTGACTTACCTCTGTGAAGACTGGGATCTGAGAAATCACGGCACTGGGTACACATTCTTCCAAATGGATTTGTCTCTCTCGCACACACACACGCACGCACGCACGCACGCACGCACGTACACACACACACACACACACACACACACACACACACACACACACACACACACACACACACACACACACACACACACACACACACACACACACACACACACACACACACACACACACACACACACACACAAACTATTCATGTCATGTTCCCTGTGCAGGTGTGCAACAGCTCTCAGGATTACAATTCACGACCTTCACATTTACCCTCCCCACCACCACCACCACCACCACCACCACCACCACCACCACCACCACCACCATCATTCTCACAACTCTAATCTTCCTTTTCCTCCCTTCAACTTGCTTTGAGCTGCATAGGTCTGTATAGGTCTGTATAGGGCTGCATAGGTCTGCATAGGGCTGCATAGGTCTGCATAGGTCTGCATAGGGCTGCATAGGGCTGTATAGGGCTGCATAGGTCTGCATAGGTCTGCATAGGGCTGCAAAGGGCTGCATAGGGCTGTATAGGGCTGCATAGGTCTGCATAGGGCTGCATAGGGCTGCATAGGGCTGTATAGGGCTGCATAGGTCTGTATAGGTCTGTATAGGGCTGCATAGGGCTGTATAGGGCTGCATAGGGCTGCATAGGGAATCCGGGCCTTATCTTTCTTCCTTCATGGTCAAATTCAGATTGCTAATCAACGTTAGGCGTTTCCAGACATTGTAAGGGATTATTTATCTTCTTGGCTCTCATACTTATGATCATGTCAGGAGCACACTGACAAGCTGATATTATAACAAGAACAGTGGTGGAGAAAGTACTCAATTGTCATACTTCAGTAAAAGTAAAGATACCTTAACAGAAAATGACTCAACCCAGTAAAATACTACTTGAGTAAAAGTCTAAAAGTATCTGGTTTTAAATGTACTTAATTACAGTGGTAGAAAAAGTACTCAATACTCATACTTGAGAAAAAGTAAAAAGTAAAAGTACAGTAAATGCTATACATCAAATTCGTTAGTAGAAGCAAACCAGACGGCACGATTTTCATAAATTTTTTTATAACGGACAGATGGGCCCACTCTAACACTCAGACATAATTTACAAACACAATATTTGTGTTTGGTGAGTCCACCAGTAGTGGTGACAAAAGGTTATATTGATAGTTGCCATAATTCTGTCCTGCTTAAACATTTTAAATGTAAGGAGTACTTTTGAGTGTCAGGGAAAATTTTTGGAGTAAAAAGTACATAATTTTCGTTAGGAATGTAGTGAAGTAAAAGTAAAAGTTGTCAAAAATATAAATAGTAAAGTAAAGTACAGATACCCCAAAAAAACGACTTAATTCTTTTTACTTAAGTACTTTACACCAATAAACAAGAATATATGTAGGTGACAAAAATACCCCTTTTATGTCAATGACTAATTTAGAATGGGGATTACAAGTTTTGGGGTATTTCTCAAAGGACGGATCAAACAACCCAAAATGAAATGAGCAATTCAATGAGAGTAGAACAGATGCAGGGGTTGTTGGTGGTGATGTGTTGTATCTGAGGGCTGGCCTGTCTCATTCTACGATGCCTCATTGGTCACATGGGAAACGTTTTCTGGTCTTAACACTAGAACTGCTAAATCAGTCATTTTGACTGCTCATGATTTTTTTACTCTGCCATTTTTTAAGTCATGCACCCCTCTGTCCTTGACGTTTCCTTAACAAGTCTATATAACACACTGTCGGTGTTAAAATCTTAATATCACAAACAGAACTGGAGTTATAACCAGTTTAAGGAAGGCATGTCATTTTTTGCATGGTTTTCCCCCATTGCCCCTCTTTCTCCCAACAGTACACTCAGAAAAAAAGGTGCTACCTAGAACCTAAAAGGGTTCCTCGGCTGTCCCCATAGGAGAACACTTTGAAGAACCTTTGTTGGTTCCAGGTAGAACCCTTTTGGTTCCAAGTAGAACGGTTTTGGGTTCCCTGTAGAACCCTTTCCACAGAGTGTTCTACATGGAACGCAAAATGGTTCTACCTATAACCAAAAAGGGTTATCCAATGGGGACGTTGTAGAACCCTTTTTTTCTAAGTGTAGGGCCTGCTCTACTTCTTCTTCCTACAATTGAAAGTGCAGTGGCCAGCTGATGATCAACTTGATAATTGCCTCAACTGAACCTAAACTATACGAAACTAATTTCACACATATAACAACAGATGAAATAAATGAAGTAAAGTATGATGGGGAGAAAGAAGTAGAATGGGTGAGTTGATGAGCGAGGGGAAGCGAACAATGCCTAATTATCTAATCACCAATTGGGAATTAAGAACAAGGCGGCCCATTTTATTGTACTGATCTATTCTAATTGTAATCACAAAATGGTATGTACCCTACATCATTCCACTGAATCAAAGCAGTCTTTTCAGTCTACTCTGGCCTACTTGGACTAGGCTACTCAGTAAGAGCGTGCGTAATTGTACATGCTGAACGGCTTTCAATATCTGGGAAAATATCCACATCGAGCAGGTGCCGGCCAGACTTGTTTTCTTTCCAAGCAACTTGTTCGCCAATGACAGTGAAGTGAAGAAATTGTCCAACGGAAAGTTGGACAATTTCTCCCCTTGCCAACGGAAAGTTCCACAAGCCTCATCACCACATTTTCTGCCTCGCTCAGAACCATGAACAAAGTGAGATGGGAGCTCCCTTCCTCTGAGCAAAATAAGACACCTACACAGCCATTGTACCCCGCAACGGTGCTGAAGAATGACAAGAGGATGGGGACACAATAAAGAGAAAACCAGATACTCTTAAGCACCACAACAAAATAAAGGTATTTCAAAGTGCGTTGAGCAAGTGCGCTATGACCGCGTGTATTGACCGTGCCTCTTGAATGTGCGTCTTGACCGTGCATCTTGACCGTGCCCGTGTGTCTTGACCGTGTGTCTTGACCGTGGTCTTGACTGTGTGTCTTGGTGGTTGGGGTATTTCTTTTACATTTGTCATTATAAAAAGAGGATGTTACAGTGTTCCAACAGATGCTTTCTGTTTCATAGTTGTAACAAAGGCTAAATATAAAATAATATCTTTTTAAAATATTTGTATTTACATATAGCATACAGTAACATAAACTAATGAAAATGCTATTGTGTTATTAAAAATATATATAATCGTATTCTAATGTTACCCAAGGCCTTCATAAACACAACCAAATTATTATTGTTGCGATATGCCATGTATTATATGACATGTATTAATTACATTGTTAGAATGTTGCAGTCAGAATGACTGCTCGTTAGCTTGAAGGAACGGTCCCTCGAGGCCCAGCCATTCTAGTGTTAAATGGAGGCAATGCTACCTTACATAGACTTACAGTCATTCCGCTAACACTAGTTAGCATTGGCTCTCGGAACTACCGCTAATTCGTTCATACTGCACGAGTTAATCTGACTTTGGGTAAGTAGATTAAGAATCCCGAAGTATCCCTTTAAAGCAAATCCATACTAATTTCAATAAATAACACCAAGTTTAAATACTAGTTCATCTGGTGGTGCAAGCTCATTGGTGGAAGTTTGAAAAGACAGAGATAGTAATTATCCTCTTTCAGAATAAATTATAATCATAAAGTAATAAAAGTGGTATTTACTCATTCTCTTTAGGCTGTAAAATGATGAATGATTTGGTCTGAGACCTCATGCCTTGGATCAGCTGGATACAATGAGAGAGAGTAACAACATTCAGGAGTTCAGTTCTGGAGGAAGAGAGGAAGAGAGAGTATTTATATTGACAGCGAGACTGTTGTGCGATCAGAACCAATCAACGTTTGCTACGTTGCGTGACGGTTTGTACTGAACGATAAGTTTCCCTAAAACGTTGCGCACCGTTCTTCAACAGCCTTTAAAATACATTTGCTCCAGTTTGGTGCATTTGACGGGGTGTGGCCTGATCAATATGGGTGTGAACATTTGAAATCTGGTCGTTCAGTACCGTACCATTCTGTCGCACTGAATGCACCCCTCGACTGTCATACCTGGTTGGTTCAGTGGACCTGTAGGTTCCTGCATCTGCCTGCCTGCCTGCCTGCCTGCCTGCCTGCCTGCCTGCCTGCCTGCCTGCCTGCCTGCCTGCCTGCCTGCCTGCCTGCCTGCCTGCCTGCCTGCCTGCCTGCCTGCCAGCCTGCCTGCCTGCCTGTCTGTCTGTCTGTCTGTCTGTCTGTCTGTCTGCCAGCCTGCCAGCCTGCCTGTCTGTCTGTCTGTCTGTCTGTCTGTCTGTCTGTCTGTCTGTCTGTCTGTCTGTCTGTCTGTCTGTCTGTGTCACAGCCAAGCCAGCCACCCAACCCTCTCACACAGTGAAAACCTTGACTAGTCCAGTACAGGTAAAACCCAGTCCTTAGACTGCACGAAGAGCCAACACACACCTGCCCTAACAGTATAGTGTAACCAGAGCATACAGAATCAGACCTGTCCGTCATTCTAACCATTACACAGGCGCTGGAAAAAACCACTGAGGTCTTGAGAGGATGTGTAGTCACTATATCCATTACCTGATTTCTCTGCATAGGGACAGAAAGTCCCTCCACTAACAGGCATATCAGGGTGGTCGATGGTAGCTCAGTTACTGTGGAGGGAGTTAAGTAGCGTTGAGTGTGTTAGTATAAGAGAGATTAAGTAGCATAGCTGCTCTGTCCAACTTGGCATTTAAAAACGATGAGTCTCTACAGGCCATAGCCTGACTCTTTCATTGCTGAAGTGCTTTCACCTTTGTGACTTGTGTGTGTCTGTGCATGTGTGTAATTGTAGGTGAGGTTGCGTGTTTCACAGTGCACTTTTAAATCTCACTAGCACACGTTCAAGCATACCTTTGAGTGACAGATGCTGAATCATGACTAACTGGCCAAACTAAGAAACCTTGCATGCTCATTACACCGAGACAGTCATGTCTGATTACAATCAATACACCCACACACAGACACAACATCAACACACACACACGCACTTACCCATGTATGCACAAAGACACACACGCACGGACACACATACACACGCTCATTAGTACAGTTGCAGATAACCCTTTCACAATCATCCCAGATACAGTCATTAACCCAGGGCTGTTTTTGGGCATGTTCCATGACCTTCCCCCAGTCTGGTCGATGCTCACAGGTCCATTTGCACATTAATAGGAAATCATCTGAGTTGATGGAGTAGGACGAAACAGAGACCAGGGGAAATGTAGTCACTCAGCTGTAGCGTACACTGAAACTACAAATCAGGCAGAATAATTAGACACTGTCTGAATTGTAATGAAGGGAAGCTTTTCAAATTCTGTTTCATAAGAACATGTCACTATATAGTTACACTCAAATACACTATGATGATGAAATTCCATATTTGTTCAAGTAAATTGGGTTTGTTACTGTTATCTTAGGGAGAGAGATAGTAAGACCCATATCAATCACAATAAATGTTCCAGTTCTTAAAATGCCAAGTGCTAACCATACTCTGGAGATGCACTAGGGATACAATAAAAAGGAAACACTAAGACCAAAGACTACTGAGTGAGAAAATACTAATAAGGTGCTCCTGAGATGAATGCAGCACCATCTCCTCACCATTCAACAAGCGGTGCTCCTGAGATGAATGCAGCACCATCTCCTCACAATTCAACAAGCGGTGCTTCTGAGATGAATGCAGCACCATCTCCTCACCATTCAAGCAGCGGTGCTCCTGAGATGAATGCAGCACCATCTCCTCACCATTCAACAAGCGGTGCTCCTGAGATGAATGCAGCCCCATCTCCTCACCATTCAACAAGCGGTGCTCCTGAGATGAATGCAGCCCCATCTCCTCACCATTCAACAAGCGGTGCTCCTGAGATGAATGCAGCCCCATCTCCTCACCATTCAACAAGCGGTGCTCCTGAGATGAATGCAGCCCCATCTCCTCACCATTCAACAAGCGGTGCTCCTGAGATGAATGCAGCCCCATCTCCTCACCATTCAACCAGCAGTCCAGCTGTGAGAAGAGAAGTGAACAAATCAAATCAAATGTTCATTTGTCACATGCTTCGTAGCCAACAGGTGTAGACTAACGGTGAAATGCTTACTTACGGGTTCTTTTCCGACAATGCAGAGTTAAAGATAAGATTTTAAAAAACACCATTAATCCTGCATACATTTAATTAAACTATAGCAGTCAGAGGCTGATCCTATTACGCCTGTAGATGGGAGAGGGATAGAGGGATAGGCACCCGCTGGCATTCAGCTAATCCCCACACTAGGCCTGATCCAACGGAGCGTTAGGGAAGTTGAGGCTTACAGCTAATCCTCTCCCATCTGTGGCTTCCTGAGATCATTAACCACACACAGTACCTGCAGCCGGCGGCCATCTTACCTGGTGCCTACTGGTGCATATCTAATGGGAAATACTCACTGGGAGAGTGGTTTACCCCATATGCTGCAATGAAACTATTGGCACTAGTAATACTTTAGTTAAACTAGTTGCTATGCAACTATTGGTACTGCAATTACTACTGTTGGTAAACTCAGTGGTGCTATGAAATTACCATGAGGCACACAGGGAACTATGAAACTAAAGTATGAGTAATAGTTAAACTTATGTTATACTTCCTCGACTTACACCCTTGGCTCCTATAAGAAGCATAGGCTGGCGACGAATGTCCTCCAACTCACTCTGTTCGGGGGAAGTTTTTTGAAATTTCCTATCTGTCTGTATGTCTCTCCTCCAACTAATTTTCTCATGGTCTCTTTTGTCTTTCTGCAGTAGACATTCAGCATAGTAGCAATATGTTTGGAACATCAAATTGCAATAAAATCACAATATCAAATCGCAGAATCGTGAGAATCGCAATACATATCATATCAGCACCTAGTGTTGTGATAATATCGTATCGGTTGGTTGTTTAGCAACAAAACTGCAAAAATGGGGCAAAACAGACAGTGTTGGCTTTGAATTTTGACAACTTGTAAACTATATTTTGTCTCCAATGTTAATTGAAAACCAGAAATAAATTGCACAATGAGCACTTGTTGTGTCTAAAATACATCATTACTGTTTTTGGTTACTAGTTAACTAATTTTAGCCATATTAGCATTGACATGAAATTAGTCAAAACACCTCAAAACAAGACATGGTATCCAGAACAACAAGAAACTAGCTGAAATGAGCCACTTACGATGGTGGTTTCTCATCATTGTTGCTAGCCATCTGGCCATCCAAAATCACAACAACTCATGGACTTCTACCCCATTGAAGCGTGCACATTGTTTCCAAGACGTTGTCAGCTAACCCATCTCTACCAGTACAGAAATCAGCTAATTTTAAACAGAATTTTTAAAAAGCTTGGAAAGAATGAGAACAGATATTAGAGTTAAGGTAAGGCTGAAAGCATAACACCTTTTTTTATGTTGATCTCTTAAATTCTACTGAACTCAATTCACTGTGTCTATGGAAATAGGGGATGATCTTGGATAACACTTTATTTTACAGTCCAGTTTCTACAGGTATTTACTAGGAATATTGTGGTAACACTACAGACTCTTGTAGTGGAAGAATGACAGAAGGTGATATTGGCGACACGGTTTATGATGTTGTTTGGATGGCAGAGCATTTGTGGGCAATCACAGGGATCAAACAAACCTTATCTGTGGTAATCTCGGCGATGAGACTTTCCCACAAAATTGTTGAGTTTGGCTTATGAACTGAAATGTTGTGTTTGGTTTGTTTTAAAAGCTTATAAAGAGCTGCCCGTTTTGATATGTCGTATTGCATTGCATGTTTTCTGGTTTATGTATTTTTAAAGTGACTGGATTGGAATTGTTTTGTTATCGGGCACATTCATATTGTCCGATCATAATTCAGTTGATTATATTAGAATCTGGGTGTGTTGTTCCTGTCTGTTGTTTTTGCTATCAAAGTGCTAAGCAATGTTTACTCCCAAGTGGCGCAGCGGTCTAAGGCACTGCATCTCACTACAGACAACCTGGTTCGAATTCAGGCTGTATCACAACCGGCAGTGATTGGGAGTCCCAAAGAGCAGCACAGAATTGGTCCAGCGTCGTCCGGGTTTGGCCTGTTTAGGCCGTCATTGTAAATAAGAATTTGTTCTTAACTGACTTGCCTATTTAAATAAAGGTTCAATAAAAAAAATAAAAAAAATAAAAGTCAGGTTGGGGAGCGTTCCTGCTTGAATTTGGTTAAAAGGGCAGTGAATTCGCTCATACTTTGAGAACTTGCTACCAAGCTATTTTAGAGATGATTCTGAACTGAAGACACGTGTAACGTATCATGTATTTCATGTACACTGGAATTTTGTGACTAATAAATCATAATAGTTGAATTGAGTAAATGCATTCTTCGTTTTACAGAGTAATTCTTTGATTGACTATATGCCTATAATTTAGTAGGTCTATTGATAGTTGTTAATTGCATGCTTGGGCACTATCTTGACTAGAATATTGGTGGCCAGGATAAGCTATTTGTATATAGACTCTTAATAATTGCATAATGGTGCAAGATAGACACATATTCATTGTAGTCATACTGAGTCGGTGATGCAATGATTCACTATCTTGCTAGATCCTCCGGAGACGCATAGTTTCTTATTATTCAAAATAATTTCTACACATCTACATAATGATGACCGCTCATCCTCAGTCAATAAGGATTTCCACCAACCTACACTCTTTGGTATGTCTGGTACCAAATTAGTGGTTATTGTTATTGTATATTTAGCATGTTACCAAGTCAAAACCTGGACACTTTTTTACCGTAAAACCAATTCTCAAGTCCACTGTGAAAAACTGTATTTCTGTCCAAAACATCAATCAAATCAAGATTAATTTATGTAAATCCTCAATATGATTATATGGCATTTCATATACTACAACAGAGAATCAAGTTGCCCCAAGACGCTAATCTGAGGTCAGTTTTGCTTTTCCACCCCTAATGGTTTAGGTTTTCCCAAAATAAAAATGTATCAACCTCTACAGAAATGTCCATTCATTATAATCCACACAATAATTCGCATTTCCTGTCGCTGCAGGATTATTTTCCTGCTGTGAAAAACTGGCCAAATTAAGATCCTTAGGCTGTGGATATGGTACAGTAGAGATTGGTAGTAGGGGGTAGAGGTTTAGCTCCTCTTCCTCTCCTGTGCTCTAAGGCCTAGCAGGAGAAATGGTCAGGAGATTCATTGTGGGTAGAGGAGGGAAAGGGTAAAGACAGGCAGAGGATGATGCTGTCCTCTCTCTCTCTCTCTGTCGCTCTCAGAGGCCCCGTAGGAACTCCTGGAGCTGCCTGAAGATATCTGTGTCCACCTTCTCCATCAGAGACCCGAAGCCCTTGTCCCCCATCAGAGCCTGCTGGGCTTCTCATAGACAAACTGCTGTAAGCGCACGCTGTGTACAGGGTCCTCCAGGGCCAACTATAGTAACAGAGACAGAAAATAGGCATATCTATAGGAGGAGGAGAGAAATGTAGGAAGTAAGCAGGACATTTAACCCAAATAGAGAATGCAGCAACATGCACTGTGTGATAGAAGCTTTGAGAAAGAACAAGTTGTGTGTGTGTGTGTGTCTGTGTGTGTGCGCGTCCTCCTGACCTGGTTGCAGATGAGGAATAGTTGAGAGAGTGTGAAGCTTCATCAGAGAATCACACTAATTAGTCTAGAGGGGAATCAGAGCCATCTAGAGAGATGCCAGTGTAAACTCCAACGGTGCAGACAGACAGACGGACACACACACAAGTGAAGTGATAATCTCCAGTCATTCTGAGGCAGATATTGACATTCTTGACTCCTAAACCAATCAGTGAAGGTATACTCTGTCTGTTAATTGTCCTGTCATTACTGTGTAATCAAACCAGTAGGGATGAGCATGGACTTAATAGTGAGAATGTCATCAACGTAACACAACGTAACACTTCTCTACCATTATCATCAGAGGGCCCTAAAAGGTCTTTGCAATTTTCTCGGAAAGGAAAAGTGGTAGATAAAAAAACATTAAAAAAAACATTAATCCCTAATCTGTACATCGGCTAATGTAATCCCTATCACCTCTGAACCCAACTCTCTCTGTACTTAGTGTGTTTGGAGAGGAATAAAGGTTAAGGGGAAACGTTACTCATAACATTTTAGTCATTTAGCAGACACTCTTATCCAGTGCGGTTTACAGGTGAAATGAGGGTTAAGTGCCTTGATCAAGGGCACAGACAGATTTTTCACCCAGTCGGCTCGGGTATTCGAATCAGCGACCTTTCAGTTACTGGCCCAACGCTCTTAACTGCTAGGCTACCTGCCGCCCAACCAAATGTATTGTGGATTTTTTTGTGTGCCACAAAGAGGGACTTAGGACAATTGCAATTGGCTCAGAACAGGGCAGGATGGCTGGCCCTTGGATGTACATTTTAGTCATTTAGCAGACACTCTTATCCAGAGCAACCTACAATTAGTTAGTGTATACTTGTTCATACTCTTTTTCATACTGGTCCCCCATTGGAATCAAACCCACAACCCTGCAGTTGCAAGCGCCATGCTCTACCATCTGAGCTACACAGGACTGTGAAGAGACCTCTGGTGGCATGTACACAGAGAGCAAACATTAATAATATGCATGTCAACCTCTCCTGGCTCAAATTGGAGGAGAGATGGTATTCATCACTACTTGTATTTGTGTGAGGTATTGACATGTTAAAAGCACCACGCTGCCCATACACACCCCACAAGACATGCCACCAGAGGTCTCTTCACAGTCCCCAAGTCCAGAACAGACTATGGGAGGCGCACAGTACTACATAGAGCCCACTTCCTTGGCTGAGAAGCAACCCCACACATGAATGGTCTCAGGATGCTTTACTGTCTTCTCCGGACAAGGTGTTTTCCGGATGGCCCAAACAATCGGAAAGGGGATTCATCAGAGAAAATGACTACCCCAGTCCTCAGCAGTCCAATCCCTGTACCTTTTGCAGAATATCAGTCTGTCCCTGATGTTTTTCCTGGAGAGAAGTGGCTTCTTTGCGGCCCTTCTTGACACCAGGCCATCCTCCAAAAGTCTTCGCCTCACTGTGCGTGCAGATGCACTCACACCTGCCTGCTGCCATTCCTGAGCAAGATCTGCACTGGTGGTGCCCCGATCCCGCAGCTGAATCAACTTTAGGAGGCGGTCCTGGCGCTTGCTGGACTTTCTTGGAAGCCCTGACGCCTTCTTCACAACAATTGAACCTCTCTCCTTGAAGTTCTTGATGATCCGATAAATGGTTGATTTAGGTGCAATCTTACCAGCAGCAATATCCTTGCCTGTGAAGCCCTTTTTGTGTAAAGCAATGATGACGGCACGTGTTTCCTTGCAGGTAACCATGGTTGACAGAGGAAGAACAATGATTTCAAGCACCACCCTCCTTTTAAAGCTTACAGTCTGTTATTCTGACTCAATCAGCATGACAGAGTGATCTCCAGCCTTGTCCTCGTCAACTCTCTCACGTGTGTTAACGAGACAATCACTGACATGATGGCAGCTGGTCTTTTGTGCCAGGGCTGAAATGCAGTGGAAATGTTTTGGGGGGATTAAGTTCATTTTCATGGCAAAGAGGGACTTTGCAATTAATTGCAATTCATCTGATTACTCTTCATGACATTCTGGAGTATATGCAAATTGCCATCATCAACACTGAGGCAGCAAACTTTGTGGAGACCAATACTTGTGTCATTCTCAAAACTTTTGTCCACGACTGGTAGTGGAGTAGGGGCCTGTTGGCACACACTTAGTGTATTGAGAAATCTGTTATGAATGTATTGTAATGTATGCCGGACACCAGGAAGAGTAGCTGCTGCCTTGGTAGGAACTAATGGGGAGCCATAATAAATACAAATACAAAATAACAAAGGGGTTGAATACTTATTGACTGAAGACATTTCAGCTTTTCAATTGTAATGAATTAGTAATAATTTTGAAAAACTTAATTCCACTTTGACATTATGCGGTATTGTGTGTAGGCCAGTGACCTAAAACAAATGTAATGTATTTTTAATTCAGGCTGTAACACAACAAATTATGGAAAACGTTGAGGGGTGGGAATATTTTCTGAAGGCACTGCATGTATATTTTTACACTGTTTTGACATAGGTGGCCCGAAACAATGCTAAGACGGCCTGGCCAAGGACTACAATGGAAGAAGATTCACTGCACACACACACACACACACACACACACACGGAAATGTGGTAGATTTTTTGTAAAAAATATTAAACCCTAATCTGTACACTAGTTAATGTAATCCCCATAACCTCTGAACCCCCCTCTCTCTCTGTACTTAGTGTGTGTGGAGAGGAACAAAGGTTAAGGGGAAACATTACTCATAACCAAACGGATTGTAATTTTATTCCATTACTCTAATGTGGGACTGAAAAGAGAAACATGGGTTTTAAAACTGCACCTCTGACCCAGGTTATCCTCCATCTCCAAACACACCAGGGTTTCTGTTAGCAGGCAATTTAGTGGTTTTAGTTTTTTTTAAAGTCTAAAATAGAGAAAAAAGTTCCCTTGCAAAATAATGCTTTTCATGCATTGATGGAAATACCAGTCGATGTAAATACATTTGACCGTCATGCTTATGGGTCTATAGGTTAATATGCATAATTTTGTGTAATTAAATTGGCCTGCATGTATTGTCTTTAGTCATCATGTATCTTATTTATCCAACACAACTATCCCACACGCACAGCATACAGAGCAGGATTTCCCCTACAGCGCCTCAGCTGGTTGCTGCTGGAGTAAAACATGTGCTTTTAAAAGTCCATTCATTGCGCAATACAATTCTAAATGCAATCACATGTAAAAACTGTTTTAGTGCACGATTAAAAAGAGCTACTATTTTTTTTCTTCTCAACTGGTAATTGAAGTGCGCATCCCATTCACCACTCAGGTACAGGCAACAGGCTATCCGAGCGTCACCCACCACTTTACAATGTGAGCTGGAGGCAGTACGCATTTTGAAAACATACTTAAACAAAAGCAAATGCAGCTACTTTGCTGTTGTTCTGGCTGCACTATTTGACGTGACTGTAAGTTAGCCATAGTTGGCTAGCTATCAACGTTTTTAATGAAAATATGTAAATCATCATTTGAATATGTTGGTAACCTGTTGTATAAAAGTGATAATGCCCTCGACGGACTGGGAATTAAAAATGGCCCTGGACTTTTTGACTCAAACCGGCTCACCAAAACCCCCCCAGCAATACACCACCACCCACACAACACTTTATGTAAATAAGATTACTGAACATTATTTATAACAATAACTTGAGTAAAATAGATGTAAAATTGAACAAGGGGAACGTGTTGCTCTTCGGAGGAGGCTGGCTAGAAGGAATGCATAATGGCACAATGGCACTGGCAGCAAGGTGGCAAGAATCTCTGGAACCATAAAAAATAAAATAAATAATACAGGAAGAAATGTGTTGGTGAAAAGACTGATGAGTAGGCAAGTCATAGAATAAAATTAAAAGAAACATATTTCCTACCTCCTTAAATTAGCAATTTCTGCAGCAGCTCACTTCTCTCAGCAATACCATCTATAACCAGGTCACTGTCCAGGGCCATTAAAACATCTTGCTCAGTAGCCATGAGCATAAAAGCCTCCAGGTGCTGTTGAGATAGAGTGCTCCTAAGCCTACTCTTGATGAATTTCAGAGTAGAGAAGCTCCACTCGCAAGCTACCTGGGTTACTGACAGGGTAGTATGAACTTGTAAGCAAGGCTCATGATGTGGTCAGTCAATAGGTTGTACTGACTAAGCATACGGTAGCAACACAATGGACAGTCCTTGCAAGATGA
>CM042402.1:8109325-8136825 GCA_023634145.1 Thymallus thymallus | reverse complement strand
CCCCACCAAGTTTTACTGTGCGTAGCAAGTGTTTTTCTTGGAACGCTGTGTTCGTTGGCCGCCATGCATAACGCTATGACCAAATAACTCAATCTTTGATTCATCAGTCCACAGCACCTTATTCCAAAATGAAGCTGGCTTGTCCAAATGTGCGTTTGCATACATCAAGCGACTCTGTTTGTGGCGTGTGTGCAGAAAAGGCTTCTTCCGCATCACTCTCCCGTACAGCTTCTCCTTGTGCAAAGTGTGCTGAATTGTTGAACGATGCACAGTGACACCATCTGCAGCAAGATGACGTTGTAGGTCTTTGGAGGTGGTCTGTGGGCTGTTTTTGACCGTTCTCACCATCCTTCGCCTTTGCCTCTCCGATATTTTATTTGGCCTGCCACTTCTGGCCTTAACAAGAACTGTGCCTGTGGTCTTCCATTTCCTCACTATGTTCCTCACAGTGGACACTGACAGCTTACATCTCTGCGATAGCTTTTTGTAGCCTTCCCCTAAACCATAATGTTGAACAATCTTTGTTTTCAGGTCATTTGAGAGTTGTTTTGAGGCCCCCATGTTGCCACTCTTCAGAGGAGAGTCAAAGAGAACAACAACTTGCAATTGGCCACCTTAAATACCTTTTCTCATGATTGGATGCACTTGTCTATGAAGTTCAAGGCTTAATGAGCTCACCAAACCAATTGTGTGTTCCAATTAATCAGTGCTAAGTAGTTACAGGTATTCAAATCAACAGAATGACAAGGGTGCCCAAATTTTTGCATAGCCTATTTTTCACATCTGATTTAATTTCATACAACTTAATATTGCTACACTAAAAATCTTTGTCGGGACAATACCCCAGTGCTCAGCTTTTATTAGAAAATGAATGGCATGCCACTGTGATCATTTTCTGTGACGACAGAGTAAATTATTATGCAGCCTCAGAGGGGTGCCCAAACCTTTTCATACGACTGTATATATAGAGAGAGAATTAGGTTTAGGGTAAGGAGTTAGGGTTAGTTTTAGGGTAAGGAGTTAGGGTTAGTTTTAGGGTTAGGAGTTAGGTTTATGGTTAGGTTTAGGGGTTAAGGTTAATGTTAGGGTTAGGGTTACGGTTGGTTAAACAAGACTGATTGAGGAACTCTACAGGTTGTGGAAATGTTTTCGATGTAATAATTATAATTTACAGACACAGACACACAGACACGCACAGCTGTGTTTTCGTGAAATTTATGGACTTTATGGACTTTTTTCCCTAAACACTCACCCTAAACCTAACCCTAACCCTAAACCTAACCCTAACCCTAAAACCCTTAAACTTAAAACAGCATTTGAATAAATTCAGGACTTGAAAAAAGTCCTTACTTTTCAAAAAAGTTATTGTTTTACTACCTTTTCAGGACGATAAGGTGACAAGTTCCTGATAATGTAGGAAAACAATGTTACACTGAGGTTCTGATAATGTAGGAAAACAATGTTACACTGGGGTCCTGATAATGTAGGAAAACAATGTTACACTGGGGTCCTGATAATGTAGGAAAATAATGTTACACTGAGGTTCTGATAATGTAGGAAAACAATGTTACACTGGTGTCCTGATAATGTAGGAAAACAATGTTACACTGGTGTCCTGATAATGCAGGAAAACAATGTTACACTGGGGTCCTGATAATGTAGGAAAACAATGTTACACTGGGGTCCTGATAATGTAGGAAAATAATGTTACACTGAGGTTCTGATAATGTAGGAAAACAATGTTACACTGGGGTCCTGATAATGTAGGAAAACAATGTTAAACTGGGGTCCTGATAATGTAGGAAAACAATGTTACACTGAGGTTCTGATAATGTAGGAAAACAATGTTACACTGAGGTTCTGATAATGTAGGGAAACAATGTTACACTGGGGTCCTGATAATGTAGGAAAACAATGTTACACTGGGGTCCTGATAATGTAGGAAAATAATGTTACACTGAGGTTCTGATAATGTAGGAAAACAATGTTACACTGGGGTCCTGATAATGTAGGAAAACAATGTTAAACTGGGGTCCTGATAATGTAGGAAAACAATGTTACACTGAGGTTCTGATAATGTAGGAAAACAATGTTACACTGAGGTTCTGATAATGTAGGGAAACAATGTTACACTGAGGTTCTGATAATGTAGGAAAACAATGTTACACTGAGGTTCTGATAATGTAGGAAAACAATGTTACACTGGGGTCCTGATAATGTAGGAAAACAATGTTATACTGGGGTCCTGATAATGTAGGAAAACAATGTTATACTGGGGTTCTGATAATGTAGGAAAACAATGTTACACTGAGGTTCTGATAATGTAGGAAAAAAATGTTACACTGGGGTCCTGATAATGGAGGAAAACAGGTGCATGTGTGTGTGTGTGGGGGGATCTCCCTCCTCTTCCTGCTCTCCCTCCTCTCCCCTCCCTGCTCTACCTCCTCTCCTCTCCCTGCTCTCCCTCCTCTCCTCTCCCTGCTCTCCTTCCACTCCTCTCCCTGCTCTTCCTCCTCTCCTCTCCTCTCCCTGCTCTCCCTCCGCTCCTCTCTTCTCCCTTCTCTCTCCCTCTTCTCTCTTCCCCTGCTCTCTCTCCCTCTTCTCTCTTCCCCTGCTCTCTCTCCCTCTTCTCTCTTCCCCTGCTCTCTCTCCATCTTCTCTCTTCCCCTGCTCTCTCTCTCTCTCTCTCTCTCTCTCTCTCTCTGTGTGTGTGTGTGTGATATATTGACTAGGTTTATGATCCCTAAGCTAGTCAGAGGATTAGCCCTTGATTGCAGTAATTTACTTAATAAATGAAGCAGCACAAATGATATTGCTCTGATGTTGCACACACACACACACACACCTACACACACACACACACACACACACACACACACACACACACACACACACACACACACACACACACACACACACACACACACACACACACACACACACACACGCACACACACACACACACACACACATTAGACTCCACCAAGTTCCCCACTTAACCCTGCTGATGATTTCAGTATAATAACATAGAGGGCATAAAGTTAGGCCCAATTACTTCTGCTCAATTAACAACATCTAATAAGTAAATTAAACCACATCAACACGGAGAGCATTGGGAAAGTGGAATATAGGCCACCTCATATCAATTTAAAATATCTATCAAAACTATGTTATGAAGGATGAAGGGTTAGAGTCTGGTGGTGCTTAATATGTTATGAATGTGAAGCCAGTATAAAAAGACAAAAATACTAATCAATAGCCCAGCCTCCTCCCTTCTTTTGAACCAGTAGCAGTCGACCAGAGGTTCACTAATGCCAAAGAACCTGCCTCTGTGGATTACTGTGTGTGTGTGTCCCGTAAGATGCCCAGGAGCTACCGATTGAAGACAGGAGGCAATGCTACTGTACCTGTAGACTTCCAGTCATTGTGTTAACGCTAGTTAGCATTGGCTCGCAAAACTACCCGTAACTTCCTTCATGCAGCAGAGACATAAAAATGGTATCCACGAGTTCATAGTTTTCAGAGATGAAGGACAGGTGTTAAAAACAACATTAAAAAAAGCTGATGTGGCAAGCAATCATAGGACTGCTAGATGACATGGACTGATGTTACTTGCGTGAGCATGTGTGTGTGTGTGTGTGTGTGTCCAAAAATTTGACCAACATGTTGAATTAGTATGAGGGTTAGAATTTAGAAAAAACTCATAGTGAGTTAAAAAAATTAAACACTTTAAAAAGCAGGAGATGAGTGATGTGTCCTTACATTTCCCATCACCAGACTGTGAAGTGACTGACCCTGAACAAACCCTAAAGAACCATCTGACACACCAATCAATCCATGTATCAACGCATCAAAAAGAAGGGGAACTGACAAGCTAGCGTGCACAACCACAAACATACACGTGTACGCACACACGCACACGCATCCTTCCCAAGTGCCAGGGAATTGAACATTCCGTTCCATCAAATCAAATCAAACTTGTCACATGCGCCGAATACAACAGGTGTAAACCTTACAGTGAAATGCTTACTTACAAGCCCTTAACCAACAACGCAGTTCAAGAAAGAGTAAAACATTTTTTGCGTTTATAATAAAAAGTAACACAATAAAATAACAATAACAAGGCTATATATAGGGGGTACAGGTACCGAGTCAATGTGCAGGGGTACAAGGTAGTTAATTGAGGTAATATGTACATAGGTAGGGGTAAAAGTGACTAGGCAATCAGGATAGATAATAAACAGAGTAGCAGCAGCGTATGTGAAGAGTGGGAAAGAGTGTCTATGTGTGAGTGTGTGTGGCGTCAATATGCTTGTGTGTGTGTGTGTGAGTGTGTTGTGTGTGTGTATGTGTGTTGGAGTGTCAGTGTAGTATGTGTGAGTCTGTGAGTAGAGTCTAGAGTGTCTGTGGTAGTGTCAGTGTAGTATGTGTGGGTAGAGTCCAGTGAGTGACTATGCATAGATAATAGACAGCGGGTGGCAGCAATGTAAATACTAATTAAGAGAGGTTGTTATCCTGGCACCACACTGCCAGGTCTATGACCTCCTCTCTATAGACTGTCTCATCGTTGTTGCTGATCAGACCTACCACTGTTGTGTCGTCAGCAAACTTAATGATGGTGTTGGAGTCGTGTTTGGCCATGCAGTCGTGGGTGAACAGGGAGTACTGGAGGGGACTAAGCACACACCCCTGAGGGGCCCCAGTGTTGAGGATCAGCGTGGCAGATGTGTTGTTGCCTACCCTTACCACCTGGAGGCGGCCCATCAGGAAGTCCAGGAGCAGTTACATGTCCTCAGTTACTGTCTGGGTGGTTCAATAGCTACTTCCCCAACAATAAACTATGATTCATTCAAATAAATCCACATAAAACTTCCACTCCTGTCAACAAGGCTTTACGGCAGGGATGGGCAACTTTACAGCAGGGATGGGCAACTTTACAGCAGGGATGGGCAACTTTACGGCAGGGTTGGGCAACTTTACAGCAGGGATGGGCAACTTTACAGCAGGGATGGGCAACTTTACAGCAGGGATGGGCAACTTTACAGCAGGGATGGGCAATTTTACAGCAGGGATGGGCAACTTTACGGCAGGGATGGGAAACCTTACGGCAGGGATGGGCAACTTTACAGCAGGGATGGGCAACTTTACAGCAGGGATGGGCAACTTTACAGAAGGGATGGGAAACTTTACGGCAGGGATGGACAACTTTACGGCAGTGGGGGCTACAGAAAAACGTACTCATCATGAGGGGCCGCAGTTGCTCGCAGGTCTGCGTACTCACATCCAAAGCAAGTTTGCTGCACTTCGACACATTTTGCCTTGTGGTGGAGAGAAGATTTAGCAATTGTATAACTAATTTCATGCATTTCTACTCATTTTGCCATGGGGGGAGAAGAAAATTAGCTATATGATATCTGAGTTAGACTGACTAACAAAATCAATGGGGGCCCCCCGGCTGGTAATTCGACCATGATAACAAGTTTAGTTATTTGGCCGCTAAACAAAATTAACAATCAAAAAAATGTTAGCTGACATGAGCTAATTGACTGACTATCAGTGACTATCATAGCAAGAGAAAAACTGCTGATGCACATCCAAATTTCAAAGCAAAGCGCTATGTCTGGAGAAAACCATGCACAGCTCATCACTCGTCGAACACCATGAAGCTACTGTGAAGCATCGTGGTGGCAGCATCATGCTATGCGGATGCTTTTCAGTGGGGACTGGGAGACTGGTAAGGATAGAGGGAACAATGAATGGAGACAAATACAGGCATATCCTTGATGTCAACCTGCTTCATAGCGTAAACAACCTTAGACTGGTGCCAAGATTTATGTTCCAACAGGACTATGACCCCAAGCAATGCTGGCATGGCTTCAGAACAAGAATGTGAAACTCCTTGATTGGCTTAGCCAAAGCCTAGACTTGAATCCCAATGGAAATCTGTGGAAAGACTTGAAGATCTCGGTTCACTGCCACTCCCCATCTAACTTAACATAGCTTGAGAAAATCTGCAAACAAGAATGGGAGAAAATCCTGTAATCCAGATGTGCAAAGATGACACAGACATACCCAAAAAGACTCAAAGCTGTAATTGCCACCAAAGGTGCTTCTATAAAGTATTGAGTCAGGGGTATGAATACGTATGTACATTTGATATTTCTGTATTTCATTTTTTACAATTTTACACGAAAACATGTTGTTACTTTGTCATTATGTGGTATTGTGTGTAGATGGGTGAGAATATAATCTATTTAATCAATTTTGAATTCCGTCTAACAACAAAATGTGTAATAAGTCAAGGGGTATGAATACTTGAAGGCACTGTAATTGTGATATTTAAATAAAAGGAAATCATCGTAATTATGTTAATTGAGAACAGAGTGCTTTCAGCACATAGGACCAGGATGGCAGAGGATGCCTAATATTAAAGGTATGGACGTGAGTCTGCATTGTCTCTGAATGTTTATTTTGCCTCCGGGGTCTTGTGTCCATGTTAACACATTTAGTACGTGTGGATAGTTTGATCAGCAGAGGTCATGTGAAGGACACGTCTACAAACCTTCTAATCTTTTCAGCTTTAACAAGTTACAAGGAAAAACAAACATTCAACAACAACATCAATCAGTGGAGGCTGCTGAGGGGAGAACGGCTGATAATAATGGCTGGAATGGTGTGAATGGAATGGTATTAAAAACATGGTTTTCATGGGTTAGATACCATTCCATTAACTCTGTTCCAGCCATTATTATGAGCCGTCCTCCCATCAGCAGCCTCCACTGACGTCAATGCATTAGAAAAGCCAAACTTGTGTGCAGAGTTCTATTTCTCTATTAAAGAGTTCAGAACATGAATCTTCAGCATTAGCAAATCAGTCAGAAATAGGTTCTTGTATCTTTGACTGGATGTGAGAAGGAGCATGTCCCCCGGCTCCCCTGATGATGCATTTCATTTGGAGACCCAGTCAAATCCCTACTGCATTCCTCACCAGGCTCCATAAATAAAAAAACGACATTTAGCATTTTAAAACAACTTAGAAAACAAAAAAACACACACACACACACACACACACACACACACACACACACACACACACACACACACACACACACACACACACACACACACACACACACACACACACACACACACACACACACACACACACAACCAGCTGGCCACAGCAGTGACTATCACAAAACCCAGGCAGGCAGCCCAGTCCAATGGCCATGGTATGGCGGTAAAGGACTCAAATAAGCAGGGTTTAAAGTCCAGTTTATTTATTTGACTTTCAAATGTTTGAGAGAGAGCTTAACCATCCCTCCACCCATTCATTCCCTCCCTCCCTCCCTCCCTCCCTCCCTCCATAGTAATGTACCAGAGAGAATACGCAAATCCCTTTTCGAAAAATGCTTAGTCTGTCGGTCTCGCTCTTGCTCCTTTCCATTAAAAGTCAACAGCTCCTTCATAAAGTTTGGAGAGTACCAGACCAGACTCCAAGCAGATGAATTAATTGATATTGACTTTGGCCTGAAACACGGTTCATATTAGAGTATCAGAGCCACCAATTATCCTTCCACCTTTTTCTCCTCCTTATCCTCCCTGGGTAGTGTTTTCAGGGTTTTGAGTTTTGAGCCTGAAGGTGATCTGGATATCATTGACCTTGCCAAACATCATCCAACTGCTCCTGATGGTCTCTGCAGAAGAGAGAGTTCTACTGTATGGATGTGAGACATGGACACTGGGTAAGAGGTTACAAATGCAACTGGGTGGCTGATGATGATTTGAGTTTTGCATCACCACAGCTGTGAATTCATTATGAAACATAATTATATAATTACATTAAGTAATTGCCTGAATAAGGCCAGTTGTTCATTATTTCTATATGATTAGAGGTCCTCATAATAAATTGTTTATATGCTACATAAACAAATCATAATTGACAACAACTATCATACCTAGTGTATTAATAGTTAAATAAATGGGTGGTAAACAGAACTTCAAATGAAGAGTTAAACCAACATGAAACCCATATGGTTTTGTCCTCTCCTCTCCTCTATTCAACAGTAAATTGACGTCCCTGGCTGCCAGTCAGCGGGATGGTAATCCAACCTAGAAGGAGTGTCATAGAGAAGATCATAGATGTGTTGTGTCACATGTTAAAATCACAGACAATGGAAGAGGATAGATTCACACCATTCACTTCCTCCATCCCCATCTCAATTGGATCTTCTCCGTTTCCCTAGCCCTCTTTCTATCTCTGAAAGAATACACCAATGTATTAGATCATGTCGTATAAGCTATTAACTGTATCCCTCTAACGCTCTCTGTAAAGTATCTAATGCAGGAAGGAGTGAGAATTAAACTTGATATGAGGCAATACACACTAATGATGTTGTTTTATTTCTTTAATTATTTATTCACACTGACAAGAACACTAGGGTCATATTTCAAAACGAAAACTTCAAACAAGTCTGAAAGCATTGTCTCCAAAAAACACTAGCGGGGAATAGAAACATCCTCTTCTGCAGTTTAAAAAATGAATGTCTTTGTGTCATGGAGAAATAAAGCCCTTATATTTCATATCAAACAATCAAACTTCCATATCAATGTTTTCCCTCCGGCCAAATAGCTACATGAAATACCAATGGTGTAGATACCCTATCCACAGTGAGTCAGTGGCCTTGGCTAGTCTGAGGTCCCTCTCTTCTGTCTAGTTAATAGTACAATTCTTCCTCCCCACTTTCCCAGCTGTCTGTCAGTCTTCCACAGGGTCTGAAAATGTTGGACTGAAACTGATCTCTCGGGAATCTCTCAGTCCCTCTGCTTCCTGTGAATCTTCATGAGGAAGTGCTGTGGCCTTAAGGAAAGGCAGGCCGCCAATGCTGGGATAACGATTTGACTCGGGCACAAAATACTCTTTCTTGTTCTCACTTCAGTGGTGGAGGGATAGATACCTTTTTATGCATTCATCTAGTTCCTCAGAGAGAGAGTTAGCAATTCTTCAAGTCAATTGCAGACTTCAATACCTACGTCACTCTATTATCCCCAACACACAATGTACTATTCATACACAGAAAACTTTGAAAATGTATATATTCCGTCAAAGGGTGAGAAGGCAGTATCTCTTAGATATATTTTCTAGCATAAAAACAAACAGATTTCATGCATCAGGAAAAAGTTGATATCTCTGCCGGCTGGCACTCATTTTATATGTGCATGACATTGCATTAAGTGGGAGGGACAGGATTCAAGCGATGCCTGATGCTTTGTGTTTTATTCACTGAGGGGACCGAGACAGCAGGCCTTCCAGCTCCACAGAAAGAAACATATCTCCCAGATTCCTCTACACGCTGTCACCAGCCAATGAGGCATGTCAAGATACTGTCATCACAGTTCATTTTCACAGATCTGCATTGATACACCATTTATAATAAGCCTTACAACTCATATGGATGCTGGGTAGTTTGTTTTCCTCATGACAGTCACACAAACTTCTCCAGACTGCTCTGTCATTGTGGAGTCAGTTCTAGCTTAGAGTTATGTTATGATGATCTCCAAGTCTTCCACAAGGCTGAACTACTACTGTATCTGGTAGTATAAAGGTTCTATATTGAGCTACTACTGTAGCTGGTGGTATAGAAGTCCTATATTGAGTTACTGCTGTAGCTGGTGGTATAGAAGTCCTATATTGAGTTACTGCTGTAGCTGGTGGTATAGAAGTCCTATATTGAGCTACTGCTGTAGCTGGTGGTATAGAAGTGCATACTTCAGCAATCATGGTAACTTCTTTGAAAGGTTCAGTTTAGTCTTAATTTATTTATACCCTCAAACATCAGACTGTCTGGGAACTTTGCAAGTACTGTAGGCTGTGACACTGTACTGTAGAGACTGGTACAGTGGATTACTTAAACAGGCCATTTTTTTACTTCTCCAAAGGGCCGGTGTAGTCGCTGAGGCAGCTGCCAACTTAGATAAATGTCTTCAAAAGTTTCAGTCACTGTTCGATACCTCTATCAAAAGTTTGGATGTCTTTTCTGGAATGGCTAGAAATAATTTTGAGTACTAGACGGGACTCTTTGAATGATGAGAATGTCTCCACAATGTCTCTGAAAGGTTCAACCAGCCACTGTGCTGATGGAACTGTTGGCTCAATTTTCAACTTCTCGAAGTTCAATTAGAGGTCTTCACAGCTGCAGCTGATACCGTAACTTCAGACTTCAAGTCTTAACAAAGACTCAGCCACTTTGATGTGACAGTCCTCCAAACACCCACGGATGGTTCATCCACTGTCTGTTTCCTTACACAGCATCTGTTCTGCCAACTCACCCACCCACTTCACACACCCACTTCACCCACCCGCTTCCGTCCCCTTTATCCCTTCTGCTCTTAGAATAGGCTCTACATGATATGGGCTGCTTAACATCCTGTTTGCAGGGCCACAATGATACGGAACAGCCTGGGGAGAATGTCCAAGGAATGTTATGCTCCAAGAATCTCTTATCAGACCACCTCAGCACTCTGCCAGAGTGACAGCGGGAAGCTACAGAGGCTAATCTTGATGTATGCTACTCAGGACCAATCATGGGTAGTGCTGTAGCCTTTTACTGCAGTCAATGACCAAAACCTCCCTCTTTGGCCTCATGGGTGGAATGTTATTAATGTTTTTCATAATTCCATAATTAATAAAGATACATATTTTCGGTACGTAAATCCGGTGTTTCTATGGCAAAGAGTTTTGTTATATTTCAGTCTTCTGTGATGTATATAAAGTGTAATATTGGGATGCAAACTCAAAATGTAATACATTTCAACTTTTTTTAAAGAAGCCCATAACCATGTGTGTTAGGTGTATACTTTTCTTTTAAAGTAGATTTGTTTAAGACTACCAAGAAGCACAGTGTGACCCTGATTTAGTCCACTGCAGTAAAAAGGTTAATAGATCAATCAATCATCTGTTCCGGGTCAACAACAATCGGTCAAACAATCATTATGTCACTGTATTGACGAGTCCTTAATGTGACCCAGCATGTTCAAGTGAAATCATCATTTAGGATGTTTCATTCTCTAAGTGGGCCAATCACCAGCACAGGATGACATCTTCAGCTGAAATGGCCTACGTGCTGGGTTAGTAAACATATAAGCAGTCATCAAATTCATCAATGAATTCGGACAGATTAGAAGAGCCATCATCATTGGGTGATAACTTAAAACCAGACATTTTACTCTGAGAAATGAACCAGGGATCCGATGAGTCCGGTAGACTGAAGACATTTAAGGCATGGCTGGCTTATTACCGATCTGCACAGTACGAGTATTAAATACAGAGACAGCATTATAATCATATACACACTGGGCGCATTACATACTAAGTGGACTAAATGCGGCATTATAATTTATTACCCGCAGGTTTGTTAAGACAAGCACACTGCTACTCTTTTCACCATCATTAAGATGCCTCCACTGTGAAACCTATTCTAGTTAGGCTGTGTGGGCCCAGATGAGGGAAACACGTAATATGAACACTAATAACTAATGTTTACATACATCAAAGAGTCAAGGACTATTCCACTGAAGTCAATAACAATGCAAACGAATGCAGACCCACATTGCAAAATAACAATAACGTTTTTGAATACTAATGTACAATTAGTAATTGGAGACTTTAACTTGAGAAGTATACTGTGGTTAAAGCTGTACTTCATCCAGCACAAGTCTACAGTATCCATAGGCTCAGGTGTATATCAACAGTTAATGTTCAAGATTTTCTGACAAATTGCATTACATTTACTTTTTGACTTTTGCTTGGTTTGTTGCGTTTTCCCTCAAGTGTCTTTGAGGTGGAAAGAAGCGTCGCAGAAATAAAGCAAAGAAAACAACCTATTCCATTATTACCATTTTTAAACAGGAAATAGTTCTGAACCTAAGTGTGACATAATTATCCAGCATCCCGTTCTCTAATGGGCTATGCAATCTGAAGCAATTAAGCAGATGCCAGGAAAAGCCCTGCATTTGAATGCCTGCAGAATAGAGCAGGAAGCCTCTCCTTTACCATGACAAACACAAGCAGGATGGTAAGGTTAGGGTGATCCAGCAACAGCAGAATCAGATTAGTTCAACTATTTTGTAAGCAGAGAAGAAACATAAAAGTTGACGAACATCCATGCATGACAGTGTTAGTTTTTTTGCACTACTGACTTTGAAAATGTTTAAGTACTGTTTTACCTTTGAAAGGTTGCTGAATTGTTCTATGCAGGGCTCACAAAATCTCAATGGGTTTTTTGAGAATGAAACCCCAATGAGAATTTTGGACTATCAGACAGGAAAATTGGCAAGGTAGAAAAGGTCATGAGTAATACAATTGTTATTTCATTGCCTTTACACACACAGACAGACAATTATTGGCTATTGATTCAATTGATTCGTCACTGATCTACACAATGTTTACAAATTAATAATAAATGCATAAATCAATTGAATTGGTTGCAAGTATTCACCGCCTTTGTTTTGGCAAGCCTACATAAGTTCAAATTGAGTATGAGTAAAGTATGAGTAAATATTGGCTTAACAATTCGCATAAGTTGCATGGACTCTGTGTGCAACAATAGTGTTTAACATGATTTTTGAATGACTACCTCCTCTCTGTACCCCACACATACAATTATGTGTAAGGTCCCTCAGTCAAGCACTGAATTTCAAGCACAGATTCAACATAAAAGACCTGGGAGGTTTTCCAATGTCTCTATAATAAGGGCACTGATTGGTAGATGGGTTAAAATGAAAATGAGTATACACTGAATATCCCTTTGTGCATGGTGAAGTTATTAATTACACTTGTTGCAAGGAGATCTCTTTTTTTGTCTTTGTTTTTTTGGGGGGAGTATTTCTTTCCTTGTCTAAAGAAAATAATTAAAAAAATGTATCGTAGGCCTGTAGACAAGCATAACAAGATAGTGGCAATAGACATGGCTGCTCTGTTTCAGGCTCCTAAGTAACTTTGCAGTATTTTTTGTTGTTATTTCTCACATTATTAGCCTAGAATTACGTACATCCGGAAATAACTTTTGGATATCAGAGCGGTGGAAACTCACCAGCATTTAGACCAGAAATACGACTTCCCTGAATTGGATCCTATGGTCGTACCCCGCAAGACGATTGAACTTATCCCAGAGGATGCTCAAAGACGCCGTCGGCGGAGAAGAGGTATTTGGAGTAGACTTTTAGTCTGATTCAGGAGGCGTGTACACCATCCACCACTTCCAAGTATATTACTCACTAATGTACAGTCCCTGGACAACGAAGTAGATGATCTCAGGGCGAGGATCTCCTTCCAGAGAGGCATCAAGGACTGTAACATACTCTGTTTCACAGAATCATGTCTCTCTCCGGATATACAGCGCATTCGGAAAGTATTCAGACCCTTCCCTTTTTTCCACATTTTGTAGCCTTATTCTAAAATGAGTCAAATAGTCCTCATCAACCTACACAAAATAGCCCATAATGACAAAGCGAAAACAGGGTTTTAGACATTTTTGCCAATGAATAACAAATTAAAACAGAAATACCTTATTAACATAAGTATTCAGACCCTGAGCTCAGGTGAAACCTGTTTCCATTGATCTTTCTTGAGATGTTTCTACAACTTGATTGGAGTCCACCTGTGGTAAATCCAATTGATTGGACAAGATTTTGAAAGGCACACACACCTGTATATAAGGTCCCATAGCTGTGCATGTCTGAGCAAAATCCAAGCCATGAGGTTGAAGGAATTGTCCGTAGAGCTCCGACACAGGATTGTGTCAAGGCACAGATCTGGGGAAGGGTATCAGAAAATGTCTGCAGCATTGAAGGTCCCCAAGAATACAGTGGCCTCCATCATTCTTAAATGGAAGAAGTTTTTGGAATCACCAAGACTCTTCCATAGGTGTCCAAGAATCCAATGGTCACTCCTGAGTTCCTCTGTGGAGATGGGAGAACCTTCCAGAAGGACAACCATCTCTGCAGCACTCCACCAATCAAGCCTTTATGGTAGAGTTGCCAGACGGAAGCCACTTCTTAGTAAAAGGCACATGACAGCCCGCTTGGAGTTTGCCAAAACGCACCTAAAGACTCTCAGACCATGAGAAACAAGATTATCTGGTCTGATGCAACCAGGATTGACCTGAATGACAAGCGTCACGTCTGGAGGAAACCTGGTACCATCCCTACGGTGACGCATGGTGGTGGCATCAATATATTGTGGGTATGTTTTACAGCGGCAGCGACTGGGAGACTAGTCAGGATCGAGGGAAAGATTAACGGAGCAAAGTACAGAGAGATCCTTGATGAAAACCTGCTTTAAGCATGTTAACCCCCCCCCAGACGGCATCCCTGGCCGCATTCTCAGAGCATGCACACCAGCTGGCTGGAGTGTTTACGGACATATTCAATCCCTCCCTATCCCAGTCTGCTGTCCCCACTTTCTTCAAGATGTCCACCATTGTTCCTGTACACAAAAAAGCGAAGTTAACTGAACTAAATGACTAACGCCCCGTAGCACTCACTTCTGTCATCATGAAGTGCTTCGAGAGGCTAGTTAAGGATCATATCACCTCCCCTTTACCCAACACCCTAGACCCACTGCAATGTGCATACCACCCCAAAGGATGATGCAATCGCCATCGCACTGCACACTTCCCTATCCCATCTGGACAAGAGGAATACCTATGTAAGAATGCTGTTCATTGACTATTGCTCAGCCTTCAACACCAGCAGAGTAAAGGACAAGCAGCCAACAAGTACTCAGCATATGTGGGACCTCCTTCCAGAATGTTGGAAAAGCTTTTCAGGTGAAGCTGGTTGAGAGAATGCCAAGAGTGCGCAAAGCTGTCATCAAGGCAAAGGGTGGCTACTTTCATAGTTATTCTACAATGTAGAAAATAGAACAAATAAATAAAAACCCTTGAATAAGTAGGTGTGTCCAAACTTTTGACTGGTACTGTATATGTATGATAGGTACTGTATTTGGACCAGCCTGTAACCCCAGTCAACCCAGATGGGAGAAAACTCCTCATTCCTCTTCACCTCGCTTCAATTTAAAAAAATTAAAACTCAACAATGTGTGAAAGGTCATTCTGTTGTTTCCGATATCCCCTGTCTTAAATACAGTACTGATAGAGAGGAGAAGAGAGGAGAAAGGAGAGTTCCTGGCCTACAGTGACAGATGCTCATGCTAATGGTTCACAGGGCAGAGATAAGAGCAATAAAGGAGGGTTTTCTTTTTAAACCAAGACAGATAATTATTATCACACAATAAAACAAATTTCCGCTGTGCTTCCAAAACAAGTCTTCCTGTTCTTAAAACAAATAACAAGTTGGATCATGAACTGATTACTAATAAGCCTAATATGTAAAACAATATACAGCGGGTGAAATAAGTATTGAACACGTCACCATTTTTCTCAGAAAATATATTTCCAAAGGTGCTATTGACATGAAAGTTTCACCAGATGTTGGTAACAACCCAAGTAATCCATACATACAAAGAAACCTAAACAAATAAGTTCAGAAATTAAGTTATGTGTAATAATGTGAAATGACACAGGGAAAAAGTATTGAACACATGAAGAAAGGGAGGTTCAAAAAGGCATGGAAAGCCAAGACAACAGCTGAAAACTATCAGTAATTAAAAAGCAATCCAGCCCGATGTCAGTGCAAATGAATATCAGCTGGTTCAGTCCCAACTGATGGCCTACAAAAAGGTTTCATTGCCAAGGTGTCACACAAGACACATCTCATGATGGGTAAAAGCAAAGAGCTGTCTCAAGACCTTCGCAACCTAATTGTTGCAAAACATAATGATGGCATTGGTTATAGGCGCATTTCTAAGCTTCTGAATGTTCCAGTGAGCACTGTTGGAGCCATAATACGGAAGTGGAAAGACAATCATTTCACCATAAATTTGCCTATTATTTGTTTTGGTTTCTTTGTATGTATGGATTACTTGGGTTGTTACCAACATCTGGTGAAACTTTCATGTCAATAGCACCTTTGGAAATATATTTACTGAGAAAAATGGTGACGTGTTCAATACTTATTTCACCCGCTGTATATACTTTTCTGAAAAAGAGGGTGCTTCCAATGTTTCAGTCTGCATGAGGCTCTGTGGTGGAAACAGTCGCAGAGACCTCTTCAGCCTTGGTTTGGGATTTCAGACACGCCTCCACTGTCTACACCAGTGATTGTGAGGGTTTCACTTGAGGGCCTGCTTAACGGTGTGACGGAGAAGAGCAGACAAAGCCTAAACCGTGTGAGGGAGCAACACACACACACACACACACACACACACACACACACACACACACACACACACACACACACACACACACACACACACACACACACACACACACACACACACACACACACACACACACACACACACACACACACACACACACACACACACACATCACACAGAGACAGACACAGACACACACCGTTTTTAAAACGTGTGTGTCTGTGTCGTTAAAGCTGGGAATTATGCATAAAATCTGGTTAAAAGTAGTACACTTTATAGGGAATAGGGTGCCATTTGGGATGCAAACTGGTGTGATTGAGATGCTCTGGGGAGTATTCTTTATCACTCACCTATTCCCTCTGCTAGCATATTTGACACAGGTACAAAAAAAACTTTGATCTACAATAATTACAGCAGTGCATCTTTATAGACCTACGGAATACAAATCTGAAAGCTAACAAACACCGACACCAGCACATCTACTATACGGCTAAATGTCACTTTAGATGTTTCTTGGCTTTAGTCATTTAGAGCCAAAAGGCTGTATTACAGTAAATCCCAGGCAGAGCCTCTCTTATCCTGTTCACCGTAAACAGCCTTAGAGAGAGAACGAGAGGGAATGGGGAGAGAGAGAGAGAGACGGTGAATCCCAAACCGAACCCCAAACCACCCCCTCGCCCCTACCAACTAGCTCAGATGGCCCTCCGTTGCATCCTCAGAACTCTGAGGATGACTTCCAGAGAGAGTGGCGAGGGGATCAATAAACCTATCAACTTTAGTACTGAACTCTACTAGACCCTGCTCTACTGTACTCTACTGAACTCTACTGGACCCTGCTCTACTGAACTCTACTGAATTCTGAGCATATATTCAACAGAGCTTTTGGAAAACGTGGTCGCATAAAAACCTGGGGGAGGTTTTACCTTTAAATTCTGTTACCAAAGATCACACCTGCACAGTTCTTCCTCTAAATTATTTTTTGTACATTTTTCAGTGAACATTTTTAAAAGTAGTTATTGTGCAGAGTTGTATGGTTTGTTCATCTTTGAAATCAATGTTTTTTTGTTTGCCATACATTTTTGAATTACTGCCCTTGATTTGTCTTTACCTCCAAGACGCTCTGGGGGGCATTTCCTGCCAGACCCATTTCCTGCCAGACCCATTTCCTGCCAGACCCATAAGCTCTACTAGTTAGCAAGCTTGCCACTGGGGAGTGGGAAGGACAGTGACAGCCAAGCTCCAACTCTCCTATGGAGGCTAAACACATACAGTTGCACACACACAAGCCAAAACACTGACGTCAAACACACAGATGGGCCAGTCAAAATCACATCAACTGCACATCAGTTCAAAAACAAAAAAACACACATTTACTGAACAAAAATGTAAATGGAACATTCAAACAATTTTAAAGATTTTACTGAGTTACAGTTCATATAATGAAATCAGTCAATTTAAATAAATTCATTAGTCCCTAATCTATGGATTTCACTTGACTGGGAATACAGATATGCATCTGTTGGTCACAGATACCTTTAAAAAAATAAGGGGCGTGGATCAGAAAACCAGTCGATACCTGGTGTGACCAGCATTTGCCTCATGCAGCGTGACACATCTCCTTCGCATAGAGCTGATCAGGCTGTTGATTGTGGTCTTTGGAATGTTGTACCACTCCTCTTCAATGGCTGTGCGAAGTTGCTGGATATTGGCCACCATGGGGTACTCTGTTCACAACGATTGCATCAGCAAACCGCTCTCCCACACGACGCCATCTGCCTGGTACAGTTGAAACCGGGATTCATCTGTTATTGAGCACACTTCTCTAGAGTGAAAGTGGCCATCGAAGGTGAGCATTTGCCCACTGAAGCCGGTTACGATGCCGAACTGCAGTCAGGTCAAGACCCTGGTGAGGACGATGAGCACGCAGATGAGCTTCCCTGAGACGGTTTCTGACAGTTTGTGCAGAAACTCTTTGGTTGTGGCTGGTCTCGATCCCATAGGTGAAGAAGCCAAATGTGGACGTCCTGGGCTGGTGTGGTTAGACGTGGTCTGCAGCTGTAGGCCAGTTGGATGGACTGCCAAATTCTCTAAATGACATTGGAGGTGGCTTATGGTAGAGAAATAAACATTAAATTATCTGGCAACAGCTCTGGTGGACATTCCAGCAGTCAGCATGCCAATTGCATGCTCCCTCAAAACTTGAGACATCTGTGACATTGTGTTGTGTGACAAAACTGCACATTTTAGAGTGGCCATTTATTGTCCTCAGCACAAGGTGCACCTGTGTATCATGCCACAGATGTGATATGCCACACCTGTCAGGTGGATGGATTATCTAGGAAAGGAGAAATGCTCACTAACAGGAATGTTACCAACTTTCGGCACAATATTTGAGAGAAATATACGCTTTTTGTACGCATGGAACTTTTCTGGGATATTTTATTTCAGCTCATGAATCTTGTCCCCCGCTTCTCCTTCACCCAAATCCAGATAGCTGATGTTCTGAAAGAACTGCCAAATCTGGACCCCTACAAACCTGCTGGGCTAGACAATCTGGACCCTTTCTTTCTCAAATTATCCGCCGAAATTGTTGCAACCCCTATTACTAGCCTGTTCAACCTCTCTTTTGTATCGTCTGAGATCCCTAGAGATTGGAATGCTACTGCGGTCATCCCCCTGTTCAAAGGGGGAGACACTCTAGACCCAAACTGTTACAGACCTATATCCATCCTGCCCTGCCTTTCTAAAGTCTTCGAAAGCAAAGTTAACAAACAGATCACTGACCACTTCGAATCGGCAGACTCAACAGCCTTGGTTTCTCAAATGACTGACTTGCCTGGTTCTCTAACTACTTCTCAGATAGAGTTCAGTGTGTCAAATCTGAGGGCCTGTTGTCCGGACCTCTGGCAGTCTCTATGGGGATGCCACAGGGTTCAATTCTTCAGCCACTGTATTTTCTATATATATCAACGATGTCGCTCTCGCTGCTGGTGACTCTCTGATCCATCTCTACGCAGGCGCCGCCATTCTGTATACATCTGGCCCCTCTTTGGACACTGTGCTAACTAACCTTCAAACAAGCTTCAATGCCATACAACACTCCTTCCGTGGCCTCCAACTTCTCTTATATGCTAGTAAAACTAAATGCATGCTTTTCAATCAAACACTACCCGCACCCGCCCACCGGACTATCATCACTACTCTCGACGGGTCTGACTTAGATTACGTGGACACCTACAATTACCTAGGCGTCTGGAAGGAGAGACTGTAAACTCTCCTTCCAGACTCACATTAAGCATCTCCAATACAACATTTAATCTAGAATCGGCTTCCTATTTCGCAACAAAGCCTCCTTCACTCATGCTGCCAAACATGCCCTCATAAAACTGACTATCCTACCGATCCTTGACTTTGGCGATGTCATTTACAAAATAGCCTCCAACACTCTACTCAGCAAATTGGATGTAGTCTATCACAGTGCCATCCGTTTTGTTACCAAAGCCCCATATACTACCCACCACTGCGACCTGTATTCTCTCGTTGGCTGGCCCTCCCTACATACTCGTTGCCAAACCCACTGGCTCCTGGTCATCTATAAGTCTTCGCTAGGTAAATCCCCGCCTTATCTCAGCTCGCTGGTCACCATAGCAACACCCACCCGTAGTATGCACTCCAGCAGGTATATTTCACTGGTCATCCCCAAAGCCAACACCTCCTTTGGCTGCCATTCCTTCCAGTTCTCTGCTGCCAATGACTGGAACGAATTGCAAAAATCACTGAAGCTGTAGACTGCCATCTCCCTCAATAACTTTAAGCATCAGCTGTCAGAGCAGCTTACCGATCACTGCACCTGTATATAGCCCCTCTGTAAATAGCCCACCCTACTACCTCATCCCCATATTTATTATTTTTGCTAATTTGCACTCCAGTATCTCTACTTGCCCATCATCATGTGCACATCTATCAGTCCAGTATTAATGCAAATTTGTAATTATTTCGCCACTATGGCCTATTTATTGTCCTACCTTCCTAATCTTACTACATTTGTACACACTGTACATAGATTTTCTATTGTGTTATTGACTGTACATTTGTTTATCCCATGTGTAACTCTGTGTTGTTGTTTTTTGTTGCAGTGCTTTGCTTTGTCTTCGCCAGGTCGGAGTTGTAGGCCTACCTGGTTAAATAAAGGTTAAATATAAAAAATGGGACCAACACTTTACATGCTGCGTTTATATTTTGCTTCAGTGTGTATAATCAGATGAATAAATCAAATAACGTATTTTTTCTCTCAGTTTTTTCACTGTCCAATACCCATCATCAAATCCCTCTCCATCATGCTCAAAGTGCTGTTCAGTGTCTCTGTCTGGAGTTTGTGTATCTTGTACTATATGTGTTTGTGAGAGATATAGAGTGTTTATCTGGGACTGTGTATTCGTGGACAAAAGTTTTGAGAATGACACAAGTATTGGTCTCCACAAAGTTTGCTGCCTCAGTGTTGATGATGGCAATTTGCATATACTCCAGAATGTCATGAAGAGTGATCAGATGAATTGCAATTAATTGCAAAGTCCCTCTTTGCCATGAAAATGAACTTAATCCCCAAAAAACATTTCCACTGCATTTCAGCCCTGCCACAAAAGGATCAGCTGCCATCATGTCAGTGATTGTCTCGTTAACACAGGTGAGAGTGTTGACGAGGACAAGGCTGGAGATCATTCTGTCATACTGATTGAGTCAGAATAACAGACTGGAAGCTTTAAAAGGAGGGTGGTGCTTGAAATCATTGTTCTTCCTCTGTCAACCATGGTTACCTGTAAGGAAACACGTGCCGTCATCATTGCTTTGCACAAAAAGGATATTGCTGCTGGTAAGATTGCACCTAAATCAACCATTTATCGGATCATCAAGAACTTCAAGGAGAGAGGTTACATTTTTGAGAAGAAGGCGTCAGGTTGCCCAAGAAAGTCCAGCATGCGCCAGGTTAGTCTCCTAAAGTTGATTCAGCTGCGGGATCGGGGCACCACCAGTGCAGAAATTGCTCAGGAATGGCAGCAGGCAGTTGTGAGTGCATCTGCACGCACAGTGAGGTGAAGACTTTTGGAGGATGGCCTGGTGTCGGTCTCTCCAGAGATGTTCAATCGGGTTCAAGTTCAGGCTCTGGCTGGGCCACTCAAGGCTATTCAGAGACTTGTCCTGCAGCTACTCCTGCGTTGTCGTGGCTGTGTGCTTAGGGTCGTTGTCCTGTTGTAAGGTGAACCCCAGTCTGAGGTCCTGAGCGCTGTGGAGGAGGTTTTCATTAAGGATCTCTCTGTAGTTTGCTCTGTTCATCTTTCCCTCGATCCTGACTAGTCTCCCAGTCCCTGTCACTGAGAAACAGCCCCACAGCATGATGCTGCCACCACCATGCTTCACCGTAGGGATGGTACAAGGTTTCCTCCTGACGTGACCCTTGGCATTCAGGCTAAAGAGTTCAATCTTGATTTTAATCAGACCAGCAAATCTTGTTTCTCATGGTCTGAGAGTCTTTTGGCAAAATCCAAGCGGGTTGTCATGTGCCTTTCATGTGCTTCCGTCTGGCCACTCTACCATTAAGGCCTGATTGGTGGAGTGCTGCAGAGATGGTTGTCCTTCTGGAAGATTCTCCCATCTCCACAGAGGAACTCTGGAGCTCTGTCAGAGTGACCATCGGGTTCTTGATCACCTCCCTGACCAAGGCCCTTCTCCCCTGATTGCTCAGTTTGGTAGGGCGGCAAGCTCTAGGAAGAGTCTTGGTGGTTCCAAACTTCTTCCATTTAAGTGTGATGGAGGGCACTGTGTTCTTGGGGACCTTCAATGCTGCAGAAATGTTTTGGTATCCTTCCCCAGATCTGTGACTCGACACAATCCTGTCTCGGAGCTCTATGGACATTTCTACGGACAATGGCTTGGTTTTTGCTCTGACTTGCACTATCAACTGTGGAACCTTATATAGACAGGTGTGTGCCTTTCCAAATCATGTCCAATCAATTGAATTCACCACAGGTGGACTCCAATCAAGTTGTAGAAACATCTCAAGGTTGATCAATGGATACAGGATGCATCTGAGCTCAATTTCGAGTCTCATAGCAAAGGGTCTGAATAAGGTATCTCTGTTTTTTATTTTTATACTTTTGCAAAAATTTCTAAAAACCTGTTTTGCTTTGTCATTATGGGGTATTGTGTGTAGATTGTTGAGGATTTTATTTCATTTAATCCATTTTAGAATAAGGCTGTAACGTAACAAAATGCGGAAAAAGTCAAGGGGTCTAAATACTTTCCGAATGCACTGTACATATAAAGTGGGTAAAACAGTATGCAAAGCGACATTATAGATGCTTTTTTTCTGTCTCTCGGTCCCAGCAAATCAGTTTTTATCTTTTGGTCAATTCTGTTTTCTTGAACGGCCGATACCGATTTTTTGGGGTCAAGGAGGCCGATGGACAATATTTTAGGCCGATATTCAATATCATTAAATTTGACAACATTTCCCAGAGACAGCCGTGAATGCATTATTTCATCAATTTACATTTACAAAAACATTTTACATTGTTTTTAACAATCTAACTACATACAACATAATGGTAATAATTGTAATTGAATGGTAAATCTCTTGATGAACTGGGTAAATTAAGATGACATACGCCTACAATACAGGTGAATGTGTATTCAATTGGAGTGTGTGTATGCATTGGGTTATTGAGCTTTTTTTTTTTTGCTGATCAGTCAACATTTCCATAGAAGCATTACTCCAGCATGTCGAGCCTGTATGGAAAGACATCTGTAGTCACTGCTGTTAGTTTGACCATATAAAAGAACATCTATTCAACTCAATTGGCTAGTTCAGCTATCTGTCAAGACATGGGAGGGTTGTAAGTTGATCCTACTGTTACGATTGGATAGAGCGAGGCTGTAACTCCACTTCCTATCACATCTCTCGCCATCACTCATATCACTTGCTGGCTGCTGTTTGCAACTACTACGATGACATTTGCTACCAAGCCATAAATATGCATAATATCTAACAAGGAGCGAGGGTAAGAAAAAAGATGAAATGACGATGCAAGTTCTGTCTGAATGACTCAAATCTGCCCATAGACTGAGAAGTAAGAACGCGCACACACACATGAGCAGCTCTTCAGCTTTCTTGGTCCATAAACATACAGGAAGATTATTAGGTAGCTAAACCTATTGACAACCTTCATTTAGATTTTTTTTGTAAATCATGTGTTTTATGTATTTGATACCATTCCACTCATTCCGCTCCAGCCAATAACACGAGCCTGTCCTCCCCAATTAAGCTGCCACCAACCTCCTGTGATTCAGACCTCTGGGTCTCTTGTTTACCTGCTGATACTTTGTGTTTCTACTCCCTCTCCCCTCAGGGGACTCTATACCAGGGCTGTGTGTGTGTTTGTGCATCTGTGTGTTCTCTCTGTTTATGCTCAAGGCAAAAGGGATTATGTTTGGGCAGTGTAGTGTTAAGAGAAGTAAACCACGACTCAGAGCTAGACTGTTATCCAACGACTCAGAGCTAGACTGTTATCCAACGACTCAGAGCTAGACTGTTATCCAACGACTCAGAGCTAGGCTATTATCCAATGACTCAGAGCTAAACTGTTATGCAACAACTCAGAGCTAAACTGTTATCCAATGACTCAGAGCTAAACTGTTATCCAATGACTCAGAGCTAGGTTATCAATAAAGTACCTTATCTATCTATCTATCTATCTATCTATCTATCTATCTATCTATCTATCTATCTATCTATCTATCTATCTATCTATCTATCTATCTATCTATCTATCTATCTATCTATCTATCTATCTATCTATCTATCTATCTATCTATCTATCTATCTATCTATCTATCTATCTATCTATCTATCTATCTATCTATCTATCTATCTATCTATCTATCTATATCTTATCGAATGGAAATACCCACTTTGTCTCTCACAAATACAGTCGTGGCCAAACATTTTGAGAATGACACAAGTATTGGTCTCCACAAAGTTAGCTGCTTCAGTGTTCTTAGATCTTTATGTCAGTAGTTACTATGGTACACTGAAGTATAATTACAAGAATTCCATGAGTGTCAAAGGCTTTCATTGACAATGACATTCAGTTTATGCAAAGAGTCAATATTTGCAGTGTTGACTCTTCTTTTTCAAGACATCTGCAATCCGCCCTTGCATGCTGTCAATTAACTTCTCGGCTACATCCTGACTGATGGCAGGCCATACTTGCATAATCAATGCTTGGAGTTCGACAGAAGTTGTGGGTTTTTGTTTGTCCACCCGCCTCTTGAGGATCGACCACAAGTTCTCAACGGGATTAAGGTCTGTTTCCTGGCCATGGACCCAAAATGTCGATGTTTTGTTCCCCGAGCCACTTAGTTATCACTTCTGCCTTACGACAAGGTGCTCCATCATGCTGGGAAAGGCATTGGTCATCACCAAACTGTTCTTGGATGGTTGGGAGAAGTTGCTCTCGGAGGATGTGTTGGTACCATTCCTTATTCATATCTGTGTTCTTAGGCAAAATTGTGAGTTAGCCCACTCCCTTGGCTGAGAAGCAACCCCACACATGAATGGTCTCAGGATGCTTTACTGTTGGCATGACAGAGGACTGATGGTAGCGCTCACCTTGTCTTCTCCGAACAAGGTGTTTTCCGGATGGCCCAAACAATCGGAAAGGGGATTCATCAGAGAAAATGACTACCCCAGTCCTCAGCAGTCCAATCCCTGTCCTTTTAGCAGAATATCAGTCTGTCCCTGATGTTTTTCCTGGAGAGAAGTGGCTTCTTTGCTGCCCTTCAGCGACGCTCCCCATTCAACCTGACATAGCTTGAGAGGATCTGCAGAGAAGAATGGGAGAAAGTCCCTAAATACAGGTGTGCATAGGTTATAGCGTCATCCCCAAGAACACTCAAGGCTGTAATCGCTGCCAAATTTGCTTCAACAAAGTACTGAGTAAAGGGTCTGAATACTTATGTAAATGTGATATTTCTGTTCGTTATATTTAATAAATTAGCAAAGGTTTCTAAAAACCTGTTTTTGCTTTGTCATTATTGTGTGTAAATTGATGAGTAATTGTTTTTATTTAATTCATTTTAGAATATGGCTGTAACGTAACAAAATGTGGAAAAAGTCAAGAGGTGTGAATATTTTCAGAATGCACTGTATATACTGTATTCTCGTCAAGGCTCATTCTATATAACTACTGCTGTACACACCTTTTCAATTCTTATAATTTCCATAATGTATAAAAACACCATCATATAAATATACATTGCTCGTCATAAAATGTGTATATTTCTTAATTCCTTTATTTAAAAGAATGTTGGGATCTGTGTGTATTGTTTGTATTGTTAGGTATACTCTATTGTTGGAGCTAGGAACATAAGCATTTTGCTACACCAGCGATAACATCTGCAAAATATGTGTATAAAATGTTATTTGATTTGCCATCAACTGAAGAAATTGGTAGCACCAGTGCCACCCGTGGAAAAGGTTAAGTCTAGAGCCCTTAACACACTGTGTAACTTTTATCCCTCTGTTATTCTGTTCATCTTTTATTCGGAGCGCAAAGCAGAGCCTCTCCAAGGGCTAGAGAAATATCTTCATCTAAACAGACACAACAAGCCAATCATCACCTGCAAGCAGAGGGACACAACCTCCATGCAGAATAACAAGATAGATATATATGAACATAAAATGATGGAATTTCTTGTTAAAGAATGGTGTCGCTTCCCTCCAATAGAGTTCTAGACACTTGTAGAATCTATGCAAAGGCGCATTGAAGCTGTTCTGGCTCGTGGTGGTCCAACGCCCTATTAAGACACTTTATGTTGGTGTTTCCTTTAACTTGGCAGTTACCTATATATTGGGTCCAGTTATTTAATGAGTCTGTGATTTAATTACAGTTTTCTTTTAAAAAGGGTTTCCACACCTTTAGTTTGTTTAGTGGTTGGATGGGGCTAAATGTTTATTAATTTACCTGCAGCCAGGTTCAGAGAGAGGCTACAGCTGAAAGAGAGAGGAGGAGAGGAGAGAGGAGTGAGGAGAGGAGAGAGGAGTGAGGAGAGGAGTCTCCAGGAGGAAACATAAGAGCAGCAGGAATATTTTGCAACTAAAACAAGAGTTTCTAAAGGAAAATTCAGATAGGTCCCTCCCTGTTTCCTTCCGTTTAAGAAACGTTTTGCAACAGAATTGGTGTAATGAATACTCCCTCAAGCTCCACAACACCTGCCTGCCTGCAGACAAACCAAACCACACACCCTGCTCCTGTTAAAGCCTACATTATACATGATATCTGAAGCATTTGAATCTCACTGAATGGAGACTGAGACAATGTCCATTTCCACATCTCACCAATAAAGCTTTGGGAGCATACAAGCATATTTTATGCACTCTTTTATGCGGCACATGATCAAAGGGGAAACGAACAGGGATGCTGGCCCATGTTGACTCGAATGCATCCCACAGTTGTGTCAAGTCCTTTGAGTGGTGGACCATTCTTGATACACACGGGAAACTATTGAGCGTGAAAAACCCAGCAGCGCTGCAGTTCTTGACACACTCAAACCGGTGCGCCTTTCACCTACTACCATACCCCGTTCAAATGCACTTTTGTCCACAATGAGAGAATACAAATCCACAATACATGTCTCAATTGTCTCAAGGCTTAAAAATCCTTCTTCAACCTGTCTCCTCCCCTTCATCTACACACATTTACATACACACTAATCATTTGATATTAAACTTGAGCAAGGCACTTAACCCTAATTTGCTCCAGGGGCTGACCCTGTAGATAGGCCATCATTGTAAATAAGAATGTGTAATTAACTGACTTGCTTAGTTAAATAAAGATTAAATAAAAAATAAAAAGCATATTATATTATTAAGTCATGTAAACATCTTACTCTGGTTATCTTAATCGGCATAAGGTCATAATTAAAGTGAGCATATGGCGATTAAAACATCTGGTTTTCTGAGCAATCTTTTCAAGTTATTAGGATATGTTAATGTACACAATAGTAGGTTTTAGTAGACAGATGGTGTTAAGGTGCACAATAGTAGGTGTTGGTAGACAGAAGGTAGTCTTCGGTAAAAGGGGTAAATTGGTCATCAGAAATAAAGGAGGACCACTCGAGTGCCTTGGTCCTCCTTTCTTTTTGAAAACTATTTTATTAATCTGAC
>CM042402.1:7904325-8106825 GCA_023634145.1 Thymallus thymallus | reverse complement strand
CAACTTTTCAGAGACAGTATGAGAAGCTTTTGTGACACAGTGTGAACTGAAGATGCCATATTGCTGTCTGGGAGGGGTACGGTACTGCTATGCTTGGGGTAAACGCTGTATTCCCTGGGACATTTCACGCACTATTACACCCACAGATTGGCACAGCCACAGAGGCGTTGGAAAAAAAATCACTGGTTTGAATCCCAGAGCCAACTAGGTGAAAAATCTTTCGACGTACCCTTGAGCAAGGCACTTAACCCTAATTGCTCCTGTAAGTCACTCTGGATATGAGTGTCTGGTAAATGTTGAACCTCCTTTTGGGATTCTACAACGTTCTCTTATTAAAGCTCTGAAAGGTTTATGTCTTTCAGATTCATCCTGGTGATTCCTAGCTGTATTTCTAACCATAGGCACTGAGATTCTAACCGTAGTCACTGAGATTCTAACCATAGTCACAGAGATTCTAACCGTAGTCACTGAGATTCGAACCGTAGTCACTGAGATTCGAACCGTAGTCACTGAGATTCTAACCGTAGTCACTTAGATTCTAACCGTAGTCACTGAGATTCTAACCGTAGTCACTGAGATTCTAACCATAGTCACTGAGATTCTAACCATAGTCACTTAGATGCTAACCATAGTCACTAAGATTCTTGCTTTCTGTTTCTCACATTTACACATATTGTTTCATTTATGTTTTTAAACTGCATCTGTTTTGCATCTCATGCTTTTCTGTTTCTGTCGTCAGTTCTATTTAATAGTAGTAGTTGTACAGTTGTGGTTATGCTATGCTCGTGTTGTGATTGTGTTCAGGTCAGACATACTCTTTGAAGGTTCCTGTGTCGGATTCTTCTGTCATCACGTCGTGCAGCGCCTCCACAGAGATGTCGATTATGCAACAGGACTTGTCCTGGACCACACTGGAGCACAAAAACAACAACAATACACATTAAAGACAAACAACAACAACAACATCAACAACAACAACATCAACATCAACAACATCAACAACAACCATTTAAGATACCAGAGACACAATTTCTCCTGTATCCCGATGCCGTGAAGTTGACAGCGACAACACTGGCTCTCATCCACATTGTCTAGGATCACACAGATGGATCAATGGTTCCGTTGAGAATTGTGCGTTTCAATGACATCGTGCATGTGCGTGTGTGTGGCTATATGTCACAGCAATCATGTGTGCAAACGTGTATGAACATGTGAATGTATGTCTGAGAGGAAATTAGCATTTCAAATAAATGAGACCATTCGAGCACTTACATTTAAACTGTGTGTGTCTGTAGATAACGAACTGTATGTGTGTGTGTCTCTGTAGATAACGCACTGTATGTGTGTGTGTCTCTGTAGATAACGCACTGTATGTGTGTGGGTGGAAGTGTGGCTATGTGTCAAAGGCATGACATTGGTGTCATGCTGCTGGGAAACTTAACTACAGTAGCACCATACATGTCATATGGAATATATCACACACAGTAGGGCCCACAGTGCATCGAGACAAGCATTACTGAACTGTACATCCCACAGGACCATGGTCAATGTGGCATGGAGAAGACTGAAGCTCTGCATCAAAGGGCATATCTTTATATGTTGTGCTGGCAGAATCAGAATTAGCTTGGTAACATAGATAATTGAGATGTCTTATCTGCATAATATTCTTATATGATTGAACTGTTGAACTTTTATTATTAGAATGTAACCTTTTGGACTCTGGCGTTGGAAGTTGCACTTCTTCCCTCATATGGGCCTCAGTCACCTGGGGACCAGAGAGGGGAGAAGTCAGGCTTGTTTATCACATGTCCCTGTTGCTATGCAGAAAATTAGAAAGAGAAGAGGACAGGAGGGAACATTGCAGAATATGTGTCTTTACTTATTTAAAACCATGTGAAGGGATGGCTTGATTAATGGGGAACCAATTCATTGTCTCCACAATGTCTTGGGCCAGTCACTCCCTCCTTAGGCCTTGAGGGAGATAAGGTTTGAGGTAGGATGTGTTGGTTAGTGTCTGGATCCTGGGATTGTGTAATGGTTAAAGGACATGGGTTTTAATTGGACAGGGGTATCTGGAGCTGGCAATTGATTTATGCCATAGAATGAGTTGGTGTTTGTGTTTTGGAAGGTACCAGGGAGAGATGGCTCGGGTATAGAAAATATGAGTGGAGTCTTGCCTTTGGGGCCAAACTCTGTACGATGAGAACAGTCTGTACAGCAGATACTGTCAGTTGTGAATTATTAGTATCTTTTATACGAAGTCTCCCCTTGTGACCCATTACTAACATCTGTTGCTTGTCATGAACATTCAGGACGGTGAATCTTTGCTATAAAAGATCTTTGTATTCTTTGTGTCGGGGCTCTCAACGAATCACCTACAGGTGGATCATTGACCAGCCATCATTATTGCAAAGCACTCACATCATTTACTTGTGTCTCTGGTGTGTCCTTCTTTCTTTACTTATAAGTAAATAAAGATTGAGTTTAAGTAGAACTCTGACTTGTGTGATTAGTTTGTGTCTCCTCATTTGATAATACAGAACATTTCCATGACAATGTGTAGATAGATATTGGATTGAGAAGGTGTTGGGGGAAACCATTTTGTCTGTATTTTGAAGGAACTTTATCCATATGGTACCTTGACATCTGCTGAAGTACCAGAATTCTTTTTTTAAAAGAAACGATGCAATATCTATTTAAAATTAATAGGATGGAAAATTCTTGCTAAACTAGCAAGCAGGTAATGCTTTATTTGACAGCCTTGTTTCAGTCTGTAATAATATGGTGTTATTACTGTATGCTAGATGGTAACCATGGGTACTATCTTGAAGGGGAAAGAGACCGGTGGAGACATGAAGTGAGAGGGAGAGGATGAGAAAGAAGATCTAGATAAGAAGATGCAGCCAATAATACAACCAAAGAGAGAATATTAGAAGGTGTGGAATGAGAGGGAGTGATGATTGAAAATGAAAGGAGGAGAGAGAGAGAAACCTTTACTCTAATGTGGTGAGAAACGATGGAGGAAAGATGAGCTCCAGCAACCATTTGAGAGCAGAGTTCAGTGCATCGAAGAAATATATGTCGCATTCACCAGAGTTTGTTACATTTTGGAAGTTCAAGCTGTCTCCATGGTAGCATTTTATCTCTGCATGACACCCACAACTTTTAATCTATTCAAAGGATCCTGTAGTTTCCAACGGTTCCTAAAGCTGGAATTACTGAGCATGCATAATCGAGTCCGGCATGTGGTTGGCTGGTTCCATTTCAACCTCTAGCCCCCGTCCCCCAGCTAGCTAGTTAACTAAATAACTAACTAACTAACTTTATAACTGTCTAAATAACTAGCTAACAAACAAAGTAGCTATCTAACTAACCATCTAACTAACTAGCTAACTCAGTAGCTAGCTAACTAACTAGCTAGCTAATTAAAAGATCTGAAAGGACTAATTGTTAAAACTCCACTTCCTTCAGGAAGCTTAGGATACAGAATTTCAGGTACTTTAAAGATCCCATTAAAACACCCGATGCCTAGAAGAAAACATGCATTAATAGATTCATGATTTGAGTATTTTATTTGAAAGGGTGAGAACAGAGAGGCTTGGACGTATTAATGGAAAGAATCTAGAGGGGGAAATCATTTAAGAGAAAGAGGGCAGTGGAGCATCAAATGTTATGTCACACTTGTGATTGGCTGGATAGTCGAGCCAATCACTGACAAAGTTAGACTAAATAAATAATATTCTTTATGCCATCTCTGAACAAAGTGCATGAAAAGTAGAACCAATTATTGGTGGAAACTACACCAACAGACAAACTTGTCTCGGATACTTTTCCTATTTCCAGTCATGCGTTTAATGAAATTGTACTATTTAATAAACTCAGTGTGTCACACGCACCAGGAAACCTCTACCCTTTATGTACTGATTTTAGTGTCATGCTCGGGTGTCATGGCAACCAATTGAAGTAGGTCTGCCTTCATACTAAAGATCTATTATCACATGAGTGTATGTCAGTTGTAATTCCATCCTGCTCGGCACCTTGCCTGTGATTCTTTTCTAATAGGTGTCACCCTGACTCTCACCCCACCTCCCAAACAGAGCACATTAACATGAAATCGTGAGGGAAGCCGAAGAGCGCAAGCAGAATGCACAAGGTGCAATTCCAAAATTGGATAGTGCATCATCAGTTCCTCTTGTCATGTTAGTAATTGCATACCTTAGAGAGCTATTTATAACTTGTCAGAAATGTCCAGATCAACTAGCCCATGTCAGCTAACATTTTTTTATTTAGTTTTTTTAGCCCATGGATATTGTTGTGATTTTTGTGTCACTCAAATATCACATGAATACCAGTGCTGGAAAAAGTACCCAGTTGTCATACTTGAGTAAAAGTGAATATATCTTAATAGAAAATGTCTCAAGTAAAAGTAAAAGTCACCCAGTAAAATACTACTTGAGGAAAAGTCTAAAAGTATCAAAAGTTAAAGTAAAAGTATAAATAATTTCACATTCCTCATATTAAGCAAACCAGACAGCACAACTTTCTTGTTTTTTCAATTTATGGATAGCCAGGGGCACACTCCAACACTCAGACATAATTTACAAACAAGGCATGTGTTTAGTGGGTCTGCCAGATCAGAGGCAGCAGGGATGACCAGGGATGTTCTCTTGATAAAGTGTGTGAATTAGACAATTTTTCTGTACTTTTGGGTTTCAGGGAAAATGTATGGAGAGAAAGTACATTATTTTCTTTAGGAATGTAGTGAAGTAAAAGTAAAAGTTGTCAAAAATATAAATAGTAAAGTAAAGTACAGAAACCCCAGAAAACTACTTAAGTAGTACTTTCAAGTATTTTTACTTAAGTATTTTACACCACTGGTGAATACACATTAGACATGACAAAATGTGTAGAATTGCAAGAAAATGTGCTTTAAAACAGCAAGATTTTCTCCACCAACAAGAGGGGTGTGAAGAGTTTGTGTCATGAACAGTGCTTGTGCCCATATAAATAGACCCAATGCAGGAAGGGGAGCCCCGAGTGAATACGTTTGTGAACCCCAGCTCTAGGAGTGAGAAAAGCCAGGGAGGGAATAGTGGAAATGCACAATCTTACTGTATGAAGTTGCAATGCTTCTGATGCTAGCGCCAGGCGGGAGCAGTGGGGGATATTTTTTCCCATCAATACTTTAACAGCGTCATATGCATATCTATCTATGGGGTATATCAGCGTCATACACCAAAACGTCCGGATTTGTAACTTTCCAGTTGTGAGGTGGGATTTGGGTTGATTTGATTGAACTCAACTTGTATTTTTGATGTATTCTGTTGACTAGAGGACATTCTGTCCCTACTGATTACACACGTTTACAGCTTGGAAACATACTCCTTTTTGAGATCTGAAACAAAACTGAACTAAAACGAAAGCACTAGTGTAAATGCCCCAATGGAGTAAATTCTTAAGAACTGATTCTCTCTTTAGCTATCAGGCCACATCCAGCAGTAAAGCAGAAAATTATTCACTTCAGTCTTGCCATTGTAATGCCATACAATCCTTGCGGTTCAACACAGATATGTGTGAAAGAGGTGGCATGCCAATTTACCAGGCCATTGGACTGACAGAAAAGAAAATCAATATGAGCATTTCTGATGATCAAGGCACTCTACCGTGAAATTGACCATGTAAGTAATGCATGCAAAGTAGAGGATAGATTTGGCCTAAAGAGCTGGTGTACTTGAACTATTTAAAGATTTGCAAAAGCTCCTTCAAAATGATCTGGTAGGGGCGATAATCCTGGGATCAAAAAAACAGAAGACCGGGAGGAGAGGAATAAAAGCTATATTTCCTTCTATGGCTTAGAGACGGACACAAACCCAGTCATAAACAGTCCGTTTTTATACTAATGAAAAAATTAAAGAAACAGGTAAATAGCGATGGAATTAATAGTTTATTGTGAGATAAATTCTTACTTTATATATAAGATGAAGGGGGACTGTAGTGCTATCCCAATCAGACCAACACCCCGCTAGCTTCTTCAAAAGCAGAAAAACACTGATTTTACATTATAGCCGTGACAGAAAATAAACTTGTCATGCAACTCATCATTATCATAAGATAGGACAATAGGAGGCTGCAAAATTAAACAATAAACCATTGAATTGTAAGTGGCAGGGACAGTTAGTGAGAGTGGAATAATTGCATATTGAGTGAGATGGAGTCGACATCTGAAGCCACCGTGTTATCAGATATTTACATTAAATTACTGGCTAAGCAGAAGCTATTGTCCCCATTTGACAAACACAACGGCCAATTTACACAACTCTAAATTATCTCCATCTCCATGGAGTGCACTGACGAATAAGAGTGTTTGCTAAATGACTAAAATATAATACAAATATACTTTATCTGCTCATTCACTTTGGACCTGGCTATCTCAGGACACATGTTTAATTAGATTTATTTTATGCACTTTGAAATTTTTCTGTATAATGAAAAGCGCTTTACAAATGTAATACATTATTACTATTATTATTATTAGTAGTAGTAGTAGTAGTAGTAGTATTAAATGTCATTAATGGGTACAAGGACAACAAAAAAGCTCTCTCACTCATTCTATAAGTGAATACAAGGAGCAACAGTTGAGTGAGAGAGCTGCGGCAAAATGCTCAGTAAGGCAACACTGTACGATTAGATTTTGAGGTGACCCACATATAATCTACAGAATTCATCAAACTACGGCCATTTAGGAGGTGACTGTGTGGAATGGGGGTTGGTGGTAGTTTGGTGATAAAACACAGTCAGCAATGCTGTCATATCCAATTGCTGGGGGTGTACAAAATAACTCCCACTTGCCTACAGATTGTCACATCATACACAGAAAACTCAACCCCTAAAATCTGGATAATGAACTTAAAATTTAAATAGTGTAATAATGTGCTCTACCTCCCACTTGGCTATTCTTTTCACGGTATAATAATTTCAGACAGGTGCGTGTAATTCGGTGTTCATTCGGTCTGGCTCACACGGTATTGCTTTTAGCATGAGGACAGTCCTGACCGTCCTGAATTGACCCTGCTTTAATATTGCAGATAGATTGTCGCTTCCATCAATGTAATTGTCTGCATCATTTCCAATCCCTTATGAATTGACCCTGTTTGTGTTTGTGTGTGTGTACGTGTGTGTGTGTGTGTGTGTGTGTGTGTGTGTGTGTGTGTGTGTGTGTGTGTGTGTGTGTGTGTGTGTGTGTGTGTGTGTGTGTGTGTGTGTGTGTGTGTGTGTGTGTGTGTGTGTGTGTGTGTGTGTGTGTGTGTGTGTGTTTTCCTGGCGCCAGAGAGAGATGTGGGTGACCCTCTCAGAGGAGAGCCAGGGAGATCTTTATTGATCCAGCCCAGACTACCCTGCCTTCATACCATCCACCAGGTCTACTCTAACAGTAATCTTCTCTCTCACACACACACACACACACACACACACACAAACACACACAAACACACACACACAGACACATGTGCACCCACCAGATATGGAGCAGGCAGGCTAGACAGACAGGTGTCGTGTCTCCTGTGCTAGCCGTAGTCTGATGAGTGAGTCACAGGTTCTAAAGGTCAGACTCAGGTCAATGTCCACCACCACCACACAGCTCTCAGGACCAACGCAACATGACAGGGGGAGGTGGGAGAGTCTGTGTGTGTGTGTGTGTGTGTGTGTGTGTGTGTGTGTGTGTGTGTGTGTGTGTCTGTCTGTCTGTCTGTGTGTGTGTGTGTGTGTGTGTGTGTATGTTAGTCTGTGTGAGTGAAAGTGAGAGTCAACAGTGTGTTGTTGCATCTAAAAACGGTCCATGTCTATTATGAGATCACAATTTGTGTATGTGTGTGTGTGTGTGTGTGTGTGTGTGTGTGTGTGTGTGTGTGTGTGTGTGTGTGTGTTGGCTATATGAGAGTGATCATCTCTCTTCCCATGGCAGCAGCAGTAGGGGTAGTAGAACTAAGCCCCTCACTGTCACGCTCCAGCCAACCGTACCAGACCCTCTTAGCACGACCACCACCAGGCCAGACTATTCCAGGGGCAGAGAGAGAGTGTGTATGTGTATGCCAGCAGGAGTCAGGGTATGGAAATAAAGAAACCTGAAATGCTAAAACTTGTAGCATTCTTTGCTTGGTGTGTGTGCGTGTGTGTGTGTGTGTGTGTGTGTGTGTGTGTGTGTATCTTGTTCTTCTACTGTCCTTGTGACCTGAAAAAAACAAAACAAGGAAGGCTATTTAAAGCTTAAGGGTTAAGTTTAAGGTTACAATTAGTGTTAGGGTTAAGGTTAGGGTTAGGGTTACAATTAGGGTTAGGGTTAGGGTTAGGTTAGGTTGGGGTTAGGTTGGGGTTAGGGTAATTGTTAGGGTAATTGTTAGGGTTAGGGTAAGGGTTAGAGTAAGCGTTAGGGTTAGGGTTTAGGTTAGGGTTACAGTAAGGGTAAGGGTAAGGTTAAGTGTTAGGGTTAGGTTTAAGGTACAGGTTAGGGTAAGGGTAAGGGTAAGGGTAAGGGTTGCAGTAAGGGTTAGGGTAAGGGTAAGGGTAAGGGTAAGGGTAAGGGTAAGGGTAAGGGTAAGGGTAAGGGTAAGGGTAAGGGTTGCAGTAAGGGTTAGGGTAAGGGATAGGGTAAGGGTAAGGGTAAGGGTAAGGGTAAGGGTAAGGGTAAGGGTAAGGGTTAGGGTAAGGGTTAGGGTTAGGGTATTGGTTAGGATTAGGTTAGGGGTTAGGGTTAGGGGTTAGGGAAAATAGGATTTTGAATGGATATCAATTTAAGGTCCTCACGAGGACAGAAAAAAAAGTGTGTGAGTGTTTGTGTGTGTGTGTGGTTGTGTGTGCTTGTGTGTGTATGGTGTGTTTGTTCATCCTCCTTACCTCTTGTCTGATGGTAAGATGGAGAGCAGATCCAGAGATGGCAGTTTCCTCCTCTCTGGCTGTGTGATTCTGTCCATCTCTATCACACCACCCAACAACTGGCCCATCTGACAGAGGGGGAGAAAGTAGGAAACAGTGAGAAAGATGGTAAGAGAATATCAGTCATCTAAAGTGGCCTCCATCTCCCCCTCCCCTCCCCATCCCCTCACCTCCCCAGCCCTCCCCTTCTCCTGTCCTTCTGTGTGACAGTTGGAAGTCAGGAAGTGGACAGGTGAAAGCAGAACAGCTGCTAGGCACATTACACATTGCTCTCACCTATCCTCTCCTGTCACATCATTACTGACGGAAGAAAGTAGCTTATGAAAGACAGACACCCAATGTATGCCTGTCTGTCTGTGGCTATACTAAGAGTTTTGAGATGTATGTGGGTTAAAGAGCCCGAGTCACCATAGGGGTGAAAAAGGCCCTGACCAGACTACAGAACCACAACATATAGTTCAGGCCCTGCTGGGGAAATAGGCTGTCCAGTCGGGAGCCAGTTAGCTGAGATAGAGATTCTGCCTGGGTGCCAGTCTGTTGACTTGAGCCAACACCTTGGTTGTTTTAGATAGATAGGTACTTTATTGGTCCCCGAGGGGAAAGTACACAAAAGACAGATACACGATATATCATAGATAGAGCGGCAGTATGAAAAAGTATAGAAATACAAGAAGTCTGGAGTGCAAAAAAGCTATAAAAAACATTGCATAGTATGGGTGGATGGCTGAATATGTACACTATACATTGGTGGATGGTGCATGGTTACCTATACTATACAGGTCGATGGCAGAGAAATACTTCAATAGCTAAAAGTGCGTATGATATGAGTGAGGGTAATAATAGTTAACTTAATATACAGACTGGTTAAATGAACAGGTAAGTGAATATTTTGCATGGTTAAATTAACTGTACAGGTAAATGACAGGAAGAGATACTTAAATTGCTAAATGTGTGTATGATATAATTTAGGGTAATAATAGTAATTCCCTTAAAATACAGTCCTTAGTGCGCAGAGTTTAATTACAGATAAATGCACGTATTGCACATTCGATATAAAAAAGATACAGCTGACAGGATACTAATATGCATTCCTGAGTGAATGACTACGTAATTTAAGTCCAAGAATGACTTGCAATATTGCACGTGATATGATATAACAACTGTACATGAATATGTATATACAGACCTGAATGAATAAACAAGTCCTGAGTGAATGAGTGATTACAGACTAGAGTTACTCACGGATGGATGCATAAATGTTGAACTAGGTCCTAACACCCCAACAGTTCCAGGTCAATGTTGCCGAAGGCAAGGCACCCCGGTGAGGCATTAAATAGTCTAATAGACTCTGGCAGGAAGGACCTCCTGTAGCGCTCTCTGGCACACCGTGGTGGGATCAGTCTGTGACTGAAGGTGCTCCTCTGCATCATAACCATGGCATGCAGAGGGTAGGTGACGTTGTCCATGATGGCCAGCAGTTTGGCCAGGATCCGTCTCTCCGCCACCTCCTCTAGAGTGTCAAGGCTAATCCCCAGAACAGAGCTAGCCTTCCTGATCAGCTTATTTACCCGAGAAGCATCATCGGTTGTTTTGTTGGCGTCCCGGTGTTACCAGCCCATTCCAGCCTGTTGTCCATATGGACTCCCAGGAACTTGTATGACCCAACCATTTCCACATCCATCCCCTGTATAGGGACTGCAGTCAGTTGTGCCTTGGTTCTTCTGAAGTCCACCACCATCTCCTTTGTTTTGCTGATGTTGAGCTGAAGGTGTTCTGCTCACACCACAACACAAAGTCACTGGTTGCGCTCCGGTACTCCTCCTCCTGCCCACCCCTGATGCTCCCTACAATTGCGGAGTCAGAGTTATAGCTGAAGTCCGAGGTGTATAGGGTGAACAGGAAGGGGGACAGGACCGTTCCCTGGGGGGCCCCTGTGTTGCTCAATTCCTGTTCTGACACACAGCTCTGTAGTCGCACAAATTGTGGCCTGATCCTGTTGAGGATCAGTCCAGAGGGAGCAGAGGCGGAGGTGGGGACGCTGATTGTCTCAACAGAGGTGTTGTGAGCAAAGTGGGGGTGGGAACAGGCACTAATAATTAGGGGTCCATGTATGTTAAGATTTATGAGTGTGTGTCTGGTTGCCTTCATGTGTGAATGTGTTTATCTTTGCACCATTACCATTACTAAGGGGCCACTATGGTTTCATTGTTTCGTGTCTTGAAGGTTTATTGCCAATGGGAGTGTTTTTTTTTTTTAAGGTTTAACTGCTGACAGGAAGAGGAGGTAGACGAACCAGAGTTGAAAGGTTTTGAAACGATAGTGGAAGACGGTTAAGAGGTATTAATCAGCCTACCCGTGAGGAAGGGGCTATGTACAGTATGCTATGTAACCACAAATGTGTATAAGAAGAGCAGAGGAGTCTGGGAAGTCTCCGGAGGCTCCTCGGCTTTTGTTGCTTGCGTAATAAAAGTCTATGTTACTTTTCCAAACTTTGAAAGTGCTTTATTTTGAAAAGTAAGATGGAAGATTTTCCACAACAAAGCCAGTGATATTTCTCATACCCTTCCACACCTCTCTCACCTGGCTCTGCCTCAGCTTGTCCTCCATCTTCTCCTTATACCCTCTCTTCCCCTCAGCAATCCGCAACTTCAGCTCCCTCTGGACGCATTTCAATTTGTCCTTGTCCCCCTCCTTGAAGGCCCTCTTCTTCTCATTCAGCAGGGCCTTCAGGTCGCTGGTGACCCAGGGTTTATTATTTGGAAAACAGCGTACCTTCCTGGTGGGTACAGTGTTGTCTACATGTGAGCCTCACAGAGCACATCCTTGTTACAGACTGGGATGAGCGGCCTCATTCACCTCCGGAGACCATCTCCTAATGGTCCTAGTGGTCGCAGGCTGCTGTTGGACCATCAGCCTGGCTGACAAGGAAACAGCAGAGGAGTTGGCTGAGGCAGAGGAGTTACTAGCAGCTCAGGTTACTAGCAGCTGAGGTCCTGTGGGTCCCTACGACCTGTTGGCCTACTCTGATCAGGGGATCAGTTTGCCAAACCCGGCTATTGGTGCTCACAGCTAGGCACAAGGGAGTTTCAAGAGGCACTCAGAGAAGCAATCTGTGAGGGCAACATATGGGTCAGGATGTATTATTTTTATAGGAAGCCTATACTTTCAACTCTGTGGGTTTTTTTTATCTGAGAAACTAAGACAGGGGGATTGAAGGAAAACTTTTATGTCTCAACTTGTAAAAGGCCTTGCAGTTGAAATGTTGACCATGTTTTCCAACAGTACATAACAGTGGAGGCTGCTGAGGGGAGAACGGTTCAAAATAATGTCTGGAATGGCACAAATGGAATGACATCAAACACCTGAAAAAACGTGTTTGATGTATTTGATACCATTCCATTTATTCCGCTCCAGTCATTAACATGAGCCTGTTCTCCCCAATTATGGTGCTACCAACCTCCTGTGGTACATGCATACTTTCCTATAGGTAGTTGGCTGTTTGTCTTTCCTATGGGGAGAGAGCTGTGGAAAAATTGTATTCTCAGATGAAGAGATGGAGTTAGGCGTTAGTGGAGAACCCAAAACACACGTGATCCACCAGGGACCAATTAGAGATGCGATTAGAGATGCGCTCAGAACCAAATTAGCATAACAGATACACAAGCAGAGAGAAACATGGACTGAATGTGATTCAATATTATCTTTAGGCTGCTGTTAGGGGGGTGGGGTACTATCCCTTGTAGAAGGTAACCGAGTGAAATGACGGTTAGAGTTACTGGCCATTATGGTAAATCCAACATGGCTGCTGCTCCACCACTCTACTAGTTGTAATATCATGATGTCTCACCTGCTGGTTGTACTGTCTGGCCATCTGTGTCAGGGGGAGGAGAATAAAGTGTAGAAGGATACCAGGTAAATCTACAGATAGGCACGCACACACAGGGAGGAAAGAGGTTCATGACAAAAACATGTGAAGAGAAGGGCTTGTTTCACTACATTTTAATTATATATATATTTTTTACCTTGATATAACTAGGCAAGTCAGTTAAGAACAAATTCTCATTTACAATGACAGGCTACACCGACCAAACCCGGACGACACTGTACCAATTGTGTGCTGCCCTATGGCACTCCCAATCACGGCCGGTTGTGATGCAGTCTGGATTCACACCAGGTTGTCTGTAGTGACGTCGCTAGCACAGAGATGCAGTGTCTTAGACCACTGCGCCACTTTCATACAGCAGGGACCAATGGGCATAGACTAGAAGATGTACCTACTGCCACAGTGAGTAAATACAGTACATGGCATAACATCTTGAGAGATTTCAGAACAGACCAGTCAAAGTAATATTGTTGTATGACATACAGTGACCTAAAGAGGCTACATGGCTTATCCTGTCATTCCATTCAGTCCCCATACAGGTATCTGTATTAGACAGGGAAGTGCATAAGAACACAGAGTGAAAGAGAGTGAGAGAGAGAGAGAGCAGGCTGGATGATGGCAGGTTCCTATGGAAGATTCTGGCAGAGCGCCATGGAGACAACAAAAGGTCAAGTCAACCTGGCAGTTACAGCTGAGCTCTCATAAAAGACAGATGGAGATGGAGAAAGAGAGAGATACAGTGCCTTCAGAAAGTATTCAGACCCCTTGACTTTTTTCACATTTTGTTACGTTACAGCCTTATTCTTAAATTGATTAAATATAAAAAAAACATCCTCAACAATCTACACACAATACCCCATGACAAAGCAAAAACAGGTTTTTTGAAAATGTTGCTAAAGTATTCAACTTAAAAACAGAAATACCTTATTTACAAAAGTATTCAGACCTTTTGCTATGAGACTTGAAATTGAGCTCAGGTGCATCCTGTTTCCATTGATCATCCTTGAGATGTTTCTACAACTTCATTGGAGTCCATCTGTTGTAAATACAATTGATTGGACATGATTTGGAAAGGCACACACCTGTCTATATAAGGTCGCACAGTTGACAGTGCATGTCAGAGCAAACACAGGTGTGCCAAGAAGACTCGAGGCTGTAATCACTGCCAAAGGTGCTTCAACAAAGTACTGAGTAAAGGGTCTGAATACTTATGTAAATGTGATATTTAAGTTTTTATTTGTAATACATTTGCATAATTGTTTTTATTTTATGCTTTTGCTTTGTCATTATGGGGTATTGTGTGTAGATTGATGAGGACATTTAAAAAATATATCAATTTTATAATAAGGCTGTAACGTTACAAAATGTGGAAAAGTCAAGGGGTCTGAATACTTTACGAATGCACTGTAGCTTATCTATGGCAATCTATAATTAGGGTAATGTTTGAAAATTACAGGTATCTTTTCAACCCTAACTGAGGGAGAGAACAGTTCCTGCTGTAAAAGGCTGTCCCACCCTGCAGGCGAGGTCTGCCCCAACAGTGGTACTATCTAAATTCAACCTGAATGTGCTTATCTAGAGGAGTTTGCAGAAGCAGAGGGGAACACACAGCAGACCTTGAAAACTCCCCCAAATCGAAATTAAATAGGACATAATAAAACAAATATGAAGCAACTGAAGGTAACGTTGATTCTCCCAGTGTTTTTCTATGAGGATTTCCTGATGTCAAAAAGCTAATTAACCTTGTGATGAACACTGTGTTAGCTTTGCAAGTCAGATATGGATAAGAAAGTAATGCGCTGTCTGGAGCTTTCTGCTGTAATTCTGAAGAGTAACACGACATTTTATGTTTCAACAGGACATTGACTGGACATTTTAAGGCTGGTGGAGATAACACGTTATGCGATAACATATGATGTACGTACCATGCCTGCACCATGTTTGACTATGATTTGAGTGGTCCACAATGTGTGGTTATTTTTTGCTGTATTTTGTGATATTGTATCATTGTGGAGTGACACTTAAAAATGTATATATATATATATACATTTTTTTACGGGTCTATTGTAATGTAGGAATTAGCGTCAAATGCCTACTATCCTAAATCCGGTCACAATTGAGAAACGATGTGTGTTTGTGTAAGATTGTGTTTGTTTTGCGTGTGTGTGTCACTCTCTGTGTATGTGTGTGTGTGTTTCAGTGTTAATTTAGTCAACAAAAATATAATATAATATAAATAACAAAAAGACGATAACTGACTAAATAGACCCAGAAAAATCTATAACTAAACCAAAATAATTTTTCATTTCGGTTGACGAAAACAAAATAAGACTAAAGTATCTCTGTGACCAAAATCTGACTAGTAAGTGGTGGATTTGTTTGGTCCAATCAAAAGCAAGCATGACAGTAGAATTGTAAGGCTTTCAGATTGCAGTGTTGCAATGCTGTTATTGGTGGAAAATAAAAAACCATGCCCAAGTCACCTCTCTGCCCGGCAACCGTTCTCCAATCTGGCGGCAACAAATCATTAATGCACCAGAAGGCGACCATTTAGTCGCATTTAGCGTCCCTTTGACTTGGCTGTGGAAGTTACATTTTTAATTGGTCTTATCAGTGCAAGATTAACCTTCATTACATGGTCACCTCACTCAAAGGTTTCAAAACATCCTATTTTTTGGCTGGTAAAACCATGATTTGGTCAAACAGTAAAGTGCATTGTCCTCATGACAGAAAATAGGAAGTTTTTTAGCTTTTGAGTAATGAAGGTTAAGCTCGCACTGATGCAACCAATGGAAATTGTAACTTGCACAGTTTCGGTTTCACACTCTAATTGGCCCAGCGTCAGTTAAATAAAAAATAAAATATATGATTCCTGTAATGAAAGCATCTGCCCTGGGCTTGGGCCTGTTTTGCTGGGGCCTGCTGCTATGAAGAGAGAGCCACTCCCTCTCCCCCGATGTGTGCACCGTGAGAGAGAAAAAAAGGCTTGTGATTGTATAACATTTCAAAATCCAACTGTGGGAAATGCATAGCTTCTGAAGCAACTACAGTGCCTTCAGAAAGTATTCACACCCCTCGACTTTATCCACATTTTGTTGTGTTACAAAGTGTGATTAAAATGCCAAAATACTCTAATGTCAAAATGAAAGAACAATTCTAACATTTGTAAAAAATAAAAAATAAAAATGAAATATGGAAAATATAACACTAATATAGAAACATTTACAGTATTTTTTGCACATCATACACTGAAAAAAAAGTTGATTATCAGTCAAATACATTTATTAGGCTATAATCCATGGATTTCACATGACTAGGAATACAGATATGCATCTGTTTGTCACAGATACCACCATTTGCCTCATGCAGCACGACATCTACTTCGCATAGAGTTGATCAGGCTGTTGATTGTGGCCTGTGGAATGTTGTCCCATTCCTCTTCAATGGCTGTGCGAAGTTGCTGGATATTGGCTGAAACTGGAACACACTGTTGACCCAGAGTATTCCAAACATGCTCAATTGGTGACATGCCTGGTGAGTATGCAGGCCATGGAAGAACTGGCACATTTTCAGCTTCCAGGAATTGTGTATAGATCAATGCGACATGGGGCCGTGCATTAAAATGCTGAAACATGAGGTGATGGTGGCAGATGAATGGCACGACAATGGGCCTCAGGATCTCGTCACGGTATCTCTGTGTATTAAAATTGACATAGATAAAATGCAATTGTGTTCGTTGTCCGTAGCTTATACCTGTCCATACCATAACCACACCGGCACCATGGGACACTCTGTTCACAACGTTGACATCAGCAAAGCGCTCGCCCATACGACGGCATACACGCTATCTGCCATCGGTACAGTTGAAACCGTGATTCATCTGTGAAGAGCACACTTCTCCAGCTTGCCTGTGGTCATCGAAGTTGAGCATTTGCCCACTGAAGTCGAACTGCAGTCAGGTGAGGACAACAAGCACGCAGATGAGCTTCCCTGAGACGGTTTCTGACAGATTGTGCAGAAATGTTTTGTTTGTGAACACCCACAGTTTCATCAGCTGTCCGGGTGGCTGGCCACAGACGATCCCGCAGGTGAAGAAGCTGGATGTGGAGGTCCTGGGCTGGCATGGTTACACAGGGTCACACAGGGTCACACAAAATCTTCTGTGATGTATATAAAGCGTAATAATGGGATGAAAACTCTCTATCTGACAGTGTCTTCTTCTACAGGTGTCTTCTTTTTTTAAGCTCATAACCGTGTGTGAGGTGTATACTATTGTTTCAAATTAGATTTGTTTAAGACTAGTTACTAATGTTGTTTTTCTTTAAAAGTCAGTTTTGTATGTTGTGGGTCTGGCTGCCATGGGATAACCACCCAGCCCCGTAGTATGAAAACCTACTGTATGCTGATAAAGCCATTTTTCAAGTTAAACAATTGACTTTTGAGTTAAGATTTAGCACTGTTCTGTAGTTTACATCCCCAATGATAGAATCTTTGTGCACAAATGATTTTCAAATGTACAGAATGTCATTGACATTATGTGCCAAACTTGTTTGAGCACTGTTCTTGTTTGGATACTCTTTGTGCGTGCATGTGGTGTGTACATGTGCATTGAATACATGGCTTTACATAATGACCTTAAAAGAACCCCCTGAGTCATTAAATGTTAGAAGCACCTTTTGCAGCGATTACAGCTGTGAAGAGTTTTGCATACCTGGATTGTACAATATTTGCTAATTATTATTATTTTTTAATTATTCTAGCTCTGTGAAGCAGTGGAGGCTCCTCAGAGGAGAAATGATAGGGCCAAGTTTCCCTTTTTTTAGATAAAACTATAATAAATATATTAATACGTCACCAAATAACTGATTAAAACACACTGTTTTGCAATGAAGGTCTACAGTAGCCTCAACAGCACTCTCTAGGGTAGCACCATGGTGTAGCCAGAGGACAGCTAGTTTCTGTCCTCCTCTGGGTACATTGACTTCAATACAAAACCTAGGAGCCAATACAAAACCAATACAAAATATCTAAAAACCCGTTTTTGCTTTGTCATTATTGGTTATTGTGTGTAGATTGATGAGGCAAAAAAAACTATTTAATAGATTTTAGAATAAGGCTGTAACATAACAAAATGTGTAATAGGTAAAGGGGTCTGAATACTTTCCGAATACACTGTATATCAGGAGATCATGTGTAAATAATTGTATATTCATGTTAACCAATACTGATACCTGTTACATTTGGGTCATGTCTAATTCTTTATGCAAATGGACCATTTCAGCTGGACAAAATATAATCTGAGTGGTAGTCCGCGTGCCAAACAAATATACATTATTTATTTAGAAATAATCATAAAGTTAGACTTCAAACAATCAAATCGTAGCCACATAACTTGACACCTAAAAACACATTCTGATTACCAGTATTAATCTACCCAAATACACAGCGGGTGAAAGAAGTATTGAACACATCACCATTTTTCTCAGTAAATATATATTTCCAAAGGTGCTATTGACATTTTCACCAGATGTTGGTAACAACCCAAGTAATCCATACATACAAAGAAACCAAAACAAATAAGTTCAGAAATTAAGTTATGTGTAATAATGTGATGTGTTCAATAGAGGAGAGATTGACTGTATGTGTCATGACAGTACTGTGTCATAATGTGTTTTTTACGCTGGGTGTCAAGTAAAGTGTTACTGAAACTTGTTTGCAGTTTCTGTGCATCAATGGTAAAATGTAATATATCTTTAAATCAAATCAAATCAAATGTTATTTGTCACGTGCTCTGAATACAACAGGTGTAGACCTTGTAAGTAAGCATTTCAATGTAAGGTCTACACCTGTTGTATTCGGCGCAAATGACAAATAACATTTGATTTGATTTGATTTAAAGATGTATTACATTTTACCATTGATTGACATATATTGTGTTATTTTATGGCTGGTTATGACACCTACATAAGAGTGTCAAAACCCACAAAACCTACCTCACAAGGCAAGACATTCCATTACACCATAACCTACGTGTTTATGTTATATAACATTTTCTGAAATTGGCCAAATAATACTATCATTGTAATTCAGACACATTGATGTCAGACATGCACCTACCCCAATGCTGTGTTGCTGATGACTGGGATGAATGCAGGAGCAGACTTCAGGATTAGAACAAGACACCCTCTTTTTGACTGATGACTGATATAAGGGCATGTACCTGGCTTATATGATTATGATGGTCATAATGCTTCTTGACAGTGTCATAAAGTGTATTTTCTTAGTCCAAGTAAAGTGACACAGGATGGTCATAATGCTTCTTGACAGTGTCATAAAGTGCATTTTCTTATTCCGAGTGACACAGGATGGTCATAATGCTTCTTGACAGTGTCATAAAGTGCACTTTCTTATTCAGAGTGACACAGGATGGTCATAATGCTTAATGACAAGGTCATGAAGTGTATTTTAAGGAAGTTATTTAAAATATGATGGGGGAAAAACTTGACTGTAAAGAGTTCATTACAACTTCCAAATGAACGGAAACATCTTGGCAGGGAAAAAATATGTTTCAATAAATGTGGGTTTTTACCCTCTTATGTAGGTGTCATAACCAGCCATAAAATAACACAATATACTGTATGTCACAACAGGTGTAAATATATGGGTCATGACAGTGTTATGACCATATTATGACAGGTTATGTCAGCTGTTATAACATATTAGGACATTGTTGTGACCGTGTCATAATGTGTTATGACGCTGGGTGTCAAGTAAAGTGTTAACAAAGTTTCTATGTTCATAAGGCTGTTATGTTCCCCAGGAAGAAAACCTAAAAATTTGCTGAAACAGAAGAGGGAACTAACAAGGAGTCACTGACCAACAACCAAAATGGAACAGGTGGGGTTTTAGTAGGGGTTCTGAAAGACACTCATGGGGGTGTCCACTGAAAGTTGACTAGCAACAACAATTGGCAGATTGGCAGATCAGATAAAGAATTGTTTGTCTGGAAATCAAAATAGGGAGAGACAACTAAAGGTGACAACTGGAGCACTGGGTCAGCCACTCTTAAATAGCACCTGGGCCAGCACAGGTGAAACCCCTTCCTACTAACGAGATGGACAAGCCAGAACAGGTGTAACACATACTGACTAAGTGCTAAAGTGTTATATTTGCTAAAGTCCAACCTCAGAGTGCACAGTTTACCGTGATGGAAACAGGAAGTTTCGGTACAATTGTATGAATGCAGACAGATAATTTGTTCTTTCGACGTGGTGGGATATAATTCATATTGATATAATAACCATCATATCAAAGTAAACTTTGAGTAACGCGATGATATGCTGTGTGGTCCTCCCACAACAACTCGGGAATGCTTACAGTTTATTAAGTTACAAGTGAAATAAGTTATGATGAACATCACAGGGTGGTGTTAGTGCATGGGTCTTATTTTGGTGACATGATGATCGATGCTTGGCTGCCATTTGACAAATACAAATTATCTCTCTCTTTTGTCCATAATAATCACATCATGTTGGCTATACATCTATATGTCTGCGAGCGCATGTGCCAATACCAGAGTAAGCACATTCGCTATGTAACGCAATGCGATGGAAACCCATTTAACTTGTATTTTGTATTTGGTACATGGGAATTTACCAGCAAAAGTTATTTGTATGTACACTACGTCAACACGCACAGCCTTTTAACCGCAACAAGTCACATCTGGTGGGAAAAGAAAAATAAAACTTTTTATTAAATAAAGCTGCTATCATCAAAGTCAGCACTAGTAAGAAAAGACAACTGCATGTTTAGAACAAGGACAACATGATACATTGTTAAAGTCAAACCGACTGGGATCTATTGCAATGTCAGGCTGGTTCTGCCAGGGCCGCATTGACTAGGAATCAAATGGGTCAAAACTGGGAGGGGCCTAGCTGAATTTATCCAATATTAAATATGCTTGTTTTAGTTTTCTGTTGCAACAGGTTTGGCTACAGTATGCACTATTGAATACAACCCAGGCTAGTGGGGACTGGGAGGGTGAACATGTTCTCTGAGCTGAGTCTTCTTCACTCGGTTGTTGTTCTGCTTTTGTCCTCTCCTCAGAACACAAGATTAGTGAGAGCCAGATGTGCAGTAATGCCACTGAGCTTTAAGATGCTAAAGCCCTGAGATCTGACTGTCGCTACGCATAAATAAACCTCCAAACAACACACGCACACGCACACACACACACACGCACACGCACACACACACACACACACACACACACACACACACACACGCACACGCACACACACACGCACACGCGCACACGCGCACGCGCACACACGCACACACACGCACGCGCACGCGCACGCGCACACAGAGAGGTGCAACTAATGACTATCCTAGAGAAATGTGAGCTAAGGAGCTAAGCTCTTTACAGATGCAATCTCTCTATTACTATCCCTCAACCTCCCTCTCTATCACTATCCCTCAACCTCCCTCTCTATTACTATCCCTCAACCTCCCTCTCTATCACTATCCCTCAACCTCCCTCTCTATCACTATCCCTCAACCTCCCTCTCTATCACTATCCCTCAACCTCCCTCTCTATCACTATCCCTCAACCTCCCTCTCTATCACTATCCCTCAACCTCCCTCTCTATCACTATCCCTCAACCTCCCTCTCTATCACTATCCCTCAACCTCCCTCCTTCCCTCCCTCCCTCTCCCATCACTCCTCTGGCACAGTGCCACGTGCAGGCACAGCTTCTGCAAACATGATGCAATGAACAATCCACAGAAGAATCAATAAAGAATTGTGTGGTAACATATAGAATCCCTACAGATCTACAGAACCTACTCAACACCTATTGGAAAGGCCATTCTGGTGTGTCATTGGCAATAACATTCCCTATTTTTTCTGAAATTAAGTTGAAATTGAAAAAAACCTTTTAGTTACCACACTGGATAGTATGTGTGAAATGCTTGATAATGTACTGTATGTGGTATCAACAGAGAGGTATAGTCCTATTGGAAAGGCCATTCTGGTGTGTCTTTGGCATTAACATGTGTGTAATAGTCCCACTGAAAAATACAAGTCTATCCCAGGGTTAAGTTTTCAGAAGACTACTTTACTTTACTTGAAATGGGAGATAATGTCTAGATGCTTTTTATAGTGGAGATCAAGTTTATAAAGTGCCTGGCTTGGCTGACGGTGAATTGCACAGTCAGATGGAACAGAGTAAATAGGCATTTTAATGTGATAGATTTAGCCGGTGGTAACTTCTGGAATAGACACCGGCTGGAAGGCGGTTTTAACCTATCACCATCCAGGACTGGACCCACTTGTTGTATAATTGTGTGTTTGTTTGTGTGTGTGTGTGTGTGCGTGCGTGCGTGCGTGCGTGTGTGTGTGTGTGTGTGAGTGTTCAGACTAATTGACCGGATGGCTTTCGACCAGTAGATCAAAGTGTTGATCTGAGGCCAGCTACATCAGCTTTGAAGTGTCTCCACTAGTGTAACTCGCTTTATTCCTCCATTGACCTAATGAATTTCAGATCAGATCCCCTGGCCTTCTCCTCACTCAGACCTGTCAACATCTGGCTGGCTGGCTGGCCGACTAGGTAACTACAAGCCATTTGGCATCCAAAACATGACTCTAGTTCAGAGAGGGACGTTACACCCAGCTATAGCCTGGCTCATTTAGTAACCCTCCTGTTCTTACTCTCATTAAAGGGCACTTCCTCTACTTTTCAACCTCATATTCATTATCTCCAGCACCATATCAATGTCTACATACAGTTGCGTGCAAATATATTGTCACCCTTGCACTTTTCTTAAATAATTCCCTATTTCTTCTGAAATAAGTTGAAATTGAAAAAAAAAACTTTTGGTCACCACACTGGATAAAATGTGTGAAATGCTTGATAATGTACTGTATGTGGTATCAACAGAGAAGTATATTTTCTGGGTGACCTAAATATGGACTTCATCAAGCTGTCCACTCGTTAGCTTTGGTGGGGAGAGGTCTGTCCGTCATAAAACAGACCTCTGGCATTCCTATCAACAAAACAAGTTCTACAGGCCCTAGTTTTGTCACACCTGGACTACTGCCCAGCCCTATGGTCAAGTGCCACAAAGAGGGACATAAGCAGTTGCCCCAGAACAGAGCAGTACAGCTGGCCCTTAAATGTACACAAATAGCTAGCATCAATGACATGCATGTCAATCTCTCCTGGCTCAAAGTAGAGGAGAGATTGACTGCATCACTACTTGTGTTTGTGAGTGGTATTGACATGTTGAAAGCATCAAGCTGTTCAAACGACTAGCACACACCTTAGACACCCATGCATACCCCACAAGATATTCGACCAGGGGTCTATTCACAGTCCCCAAGTCCAGAACAGACTACGAAAAACGCACAGTACTTCATAGAGCCTTGACTACATGGAACTCTATTCCACATCAAGTAACTCATGCAAGCAGTAAAATCTGATTTTAAAAAATTGAACAACGCTGACTGTGAAGATACTCACACACACTCTACACACACATACATTTTAATATTGTGTAATGGTGGTATTAAACATTTTGTATTGTAGATACAGTATGTAGTGGTGTAATAATGTTATAAGATGTACTGTTTTATTTTAAGACATTGTTCGTTTTTTGTGTGATGTCCCTTAATGTGTCTGGAATCCCAGGAAGAGTAGCTGCTGCCTTTGCATAATAAATACAAATACCACACCTTGTTATTGGATTTTCAACATTGCAGAACCAATTTTATTTTGTAAACTTCAAGTAACTGCCCAGTGTTTCCAGATTTCTATGAAATATGACCTAGCATTTTTTTTCACTTTGTCATTATGGGCTATTGTGTGTAGATGGGTGAAAAAACTCTGTAACACAACAAAACAGCAGCCAACACACATGCATGTACATGTGCTTTGAGCAGCCTATATAAAACAATGACGTGTGTATGACTGCATGCATAGGGAAAGGGAACAGTGTCGCTACCTCACTCTCCAAGGTGCATGAATTGAAGAGCAAACTGAAGTGCAGAGGAAATTCAGCAACTATTGGAGGACAGTGGACGTTGATAAAAGTGCTTCTTTATTGTTAAAAGCAACATATTTTACTTAGACTTCAACACTAAAGATGCACTTATCAACTTCCACTGTCCTCCAACGGTTGGTGAATTTCCTCTGCAAGGATGATTGCATGCATAACATATTAGATACACCCAACAAATACACCCTCAAACAGGAAATATAATTCCAATATTAGGGCCCTATAAAATATGTTTATGTTTTGCCTGATTCCACCATACTACTGCACTGGTAGAGACAAGCAGACGACAGCACAGAAAGGACAGACAGAAAGACAGACAGAAAGTACAGACAGAGAGAGAGAGAGAGAGAGAGAGAGAGAGAGAGAGAGAGAGAGAGAGAGAGAGAGAGAGAGAGAGAGAGAGAGAGAGAGAGAGAGAGAAGAGAGAGAGAGAGAGAGAGAGAGATGACTGACTGACTGACTACATAGTCCTGATCTCTGTGTGCTTCACTGTGTGTCAAGGTCCTGCCTCACCAGGCAGTGAGAGGCTGGCCTGGTACTGAGGGATGTATGCCCCTGAACATGCCACCCCTTAGCAGGCCCAGGGCATATCAACATCTAGTGCCAATATTCATGTTTTGATTCAGTGCTATGACTCAAGTGATATTTTGAGACTCACCATATGTGAGTGCTTGTAAAAACGATGCCGTCATGCAGTCCACGATACAACATTAGTCACAAACACTTGGGGAAACTCATTCCTGGTTATATGTACATACACAAAGTTTACATGTAAATAAAATACCTACCAGAACACAACACTTCGACAGGTCTACCGAACTACAGCACCATGAGAGTTATGATGATAATAAATTATTTCTCAAACATAACATCTAAATTATTCAAACACCTTCCACTCACCCTGACAGCATAACAAAGATCTGCACATAGGACTCTGGTCAAAAGTAGTGCACTATATAGGGAATAGGCTGCCTATTGGGACGGATCCTAGGAGTGTTAATCCTATCAGGAGAATCCCCATCTCACCAGGGGAAAGGAGTAAATGACAGAACACTGATTAGGCAAAGTAGAAAGCTATACAGCATCAAAGTTAGCAATACATCCACGAGGGAACTAAAATGTTTTAATTATGAAGGGATTAATTATGATCTTTTACTAATCATTATGGATTATGGAAGCTAGCCAATGACTCACTGTGGGCTTATAAGAGCTGCTTTTGACAGGGTTTCCTTCCATAGATGTGCAATAACTAAACTGACCACAGTCACAGAGCCGGTGTGTGTGTGTGTGTGTGTGTGTGTGTGTGTGTGTGTGTGTGTGTCTGTTTCCTTGACAGGGTGACTTTGGGAATCAGGAAGGGGTGCTGAGAGGCTGCTCAGGATAGGAGAGAGGTGGAGGATGAGGGTGGGAGAGAGGTGGAGGATGAGGGAGGGAGGGAGAGAGAGAGGTGGAGGATGAAGGAGGGAGGGAGAGAGAGGTGGAGGATGAAGGAGGGATGGAGGAGTTAATGGCAAGCTGGCTGGTTTCTGTTTCTGCCTTCAAACACACATATAGAGGAGAAGAACGTGTGTGTGTGTGTGTGTGTGTGTGTGCGTGCGTGCGTGCGTGTGTGTGTGTGTGTGTATGTACGTGTGTGTGTGTGTGTGTGTGTGTGTGTGTGTGTGTGTGTGTGTGTGTGTATGTACGTGTGTGTGTGTATTTGTATGTGCGTGCTGGCATGTCAGCGAACTCTTCCTAGATGGCCGAGAGGAGCTCAATTTAACAGTAATGTGGAGTGGCAGGGTGGCTGATCCAAACTATAACCTCCCCATGCACACAACCGTATCATCTGGCAGGTCAGACCCTCGAGAAGAGCAACATCTCAGTCCGGAACATTCCTTTTCCATTCCTTGATTGGCAGATACGAAGCACACACACGCTAACACACACACACAGAGCTTGTTATTGACAGTAATATGAAGTGTCAGGGTTACTGATCCTAACGCCTGGAATAGCAGTCTGCTTGTGTGTGTGTGTGTGTGTGTGTGTGTGTGTGTGTGTGTGTGTGTGTGTGTGTGTGTGTGTGTGTGTGTGTGTGTGTGTGTGTGTGTGTGTGTGTGTGTGGACTGAGATGATTCTTGAGGGTCTGACCTGTCAGATACTAAGGTTGTGTCCCAAATTGTATCCTATTTCCTTTATAGTGCACTACTTTTGACCAGGGAGCATAGGGACGCAGTGTACCACTTTTTTCAACCCTCTGTCACAATGTGTGTAAGCTACAATTTAAGGAAGGTACGAGCCTACTTCTCTTACAGAGGAGTACTATACAGTATACCAGTCTATATCAGTTTCTAATCTTTTACTAGCTCTGAGCTAGTGTTGAGCTAGTTCTCAAAGCAGTGTACGATAGATCAACTTCACTTCTACACTGAATAAACAGAAATTAATATGAATATACACTGAGTGCACAAAACATTAGGATCACCTGCTCTTTCCATTACAGACTGACCAGGTGAATCCAGGTGAAAGCTATGATCCCTTACTGATTTCAGCTGTTAAATCCACTTCAATGTGAAGGGGAGGAGATTTGTTAAATAAGGATTTTTAAGCCTTGAGACAATTGAGCCATGGATTGTGGCTAGGTGCCAGGCACACCGGTTTGAGTGTGCCAAGAACTGCAACGCTGCCTGGTGTTTCACGCTCAGTAGTTCCCCAGGTGGATCAAGAATGAACTTACAAAAGTACATCCAGCCAACTTGACAGAACTGTAGAAAGCATTGGAGTCAACATTGGCCAGAAACCCTGTGGAACGCATTCGACATCTTGTAGAGTCCATGCCCTGACGAATTGAGGCTGTTCCGTGTGCAAAAAGGGCTGCTACTCAATATTAGGAAGGTCTTTCTAAGGTTTTGTACACTCAGGATACACATTTTACATTTCCTGTAAGAAAGACAAAGTCATGACTAAAATTAGATTGTCATTAAATCTGATTGTCATTCCTATTGAAGCTACAATTAATAAGGATAGCAATGTTTGAAATCTGCTTTCCATCTGCTTTGCACAGGTAGTTAATGAGAGCAATGTATTTCACATCATCTCCTCGTTCTCTGCACAGACAGTTAATGATGAATGCAAGGCAGGTATTTAGTCAGTATCTCAACCCGGCAAGGTTCATTAATATTAATTATGTATGAAGTGAGCATAGAGCAATGGTAATTGAAGAGATAGAGAGTCTGTGTGTGTGTGTGTGTGTGTGTGTGTGTGTGTGTGTGTGTGTGTGTGTGTGTGTGTGTGTGTGTGTGTGTGTGTGTGTGTGTGTGTGTGTGTGTGTGTGTGTGTGTGTAACAGCAACTGAAGTGTGTGTGCATGTTACTGACCAGAACAATTGTTCATCGATTCGGTACGCTGGCCACTTTAGAAACATCACGTACATGCACGTAATCTCTAGCGATAATGATGGGCACCTTGCCTGAGAATACAGTCATGAACTCTACACTAATCCCGTGCTAATCCATTCCAATGCTGTATCATCAAACACTCACTTAAACCGTTTGGCCTCCTGAGAGACACGGCGCTACAGTACTCATCCTGCCCATTAAACAAAAATAGATAGATAGACATTCCTTCCCACCATCAATATATTATATAGAGATATATGAGCTGTACGAATAACCTACGAAGTCCAAGTAAAATGTAAGTTACTCGTAACTGCAGTATCATCGATAAGAATGCTGCCCATAATGATGAATTACATGGCTCATTCAATTGCATCAAATCACTAGGCCTAACTACTATCAAATGGTGCATAGAAACAGCAATTCAGATGTTCTGTTCACAGAATCCTTTAACACACACTGTCAAATTGGAATTTGCATTCTGATAAATGATTACTTAGTCGTCTAGTTCTCTGAGAAACTGCAGTAGCATGGTTGATTGAACTGGGAGCTAAATCCAGATTACAAGAGTGCAAGAGTGAATAGTGAGGAACATGGTTCGGGAGGCAGAATGGCAAATGATCCAGACAGATAAACTCAGCTACTGCTCTGTAAAATCCTTGGGCATCTTTTGAGTTCAATATCATTCTTTTATTTTTTTATTAGGACAAGGTAACTTTTATTAATATATTTGCCTGTGTTTACCCCGCAAAAATGAAATGCTAATTAGCTGCTAATGTGGCTATTGTAAAGAACTACAAATACCATGATGATCTGGACGAGAATGCAGAATCGAGGCAAAGGTAAGAATCTCTGGATTAACTATCTAATGTTAGCTAAATGTAGTAATTAATAAATTGACTACATTTCTTTGAATGGACAATTCTGTGAACTGTCCTGTGCAATTTTGTAATTGACACAATACCTGTTAGCAAAGGTATCAGCTAGAGATTACGTGCAGGAGCTAGCTGGAATTTATAGTTTTGCATGATGCCTACTTTGATACTAATTAGCATTGTATATATTAATAAAAGTCACGAGAGAGTCCGAGAGATATTTACGTGGTTATCAAAACATCACGCCAGGGTAAGCTTACACAAAACACAGCACATTATTTCTAAAATCCCCTATGGGAAAAATGAATAGTGGAAAAACGATTGGAACCATTTCCCTGCTTAACTACTAGGTTTTATGGGTATTTTGACACCTAGACTGTGGGGCTCTATGTGGCTGTGGAATCTAGTGGAAGGAAACCAGACAGGAGGCGAGGAAGTCTGAGAAGTTAATTCGTTTTTGGTGACGAGGGAGACGAAGTGAATTTAATAAAGTTTTTGGTCACAATCAGCTTTGAAATCAGCATAATTTGCATTATGGTTGACATATTATCACAAACAAAGTACTAGGGCAGTGAATTCAGCTTTATGCTAGCAAGGAAAGTTAGCCTACAGTTAAAGCTGGGAGCTACTGGTATCATCTTGCATTGTAAAGTGTAACTTCTAGCCTGTATGGACATTTGTTTGCAAACAGTAATGAACAGTTTCAACATTTCTACATGCTGTGTTGCATTATTCAAGAGCTATCAATGCAGCTCTGACAGCTCTAGCAATGAATAAGTGGAGAAGGCACTTTTCTCTTGACGCTATAAAGAAGCTGCTCTGATACAGAATTGATCCTGTCAATCATGTGCAAAACATTTGACAGAAGTACCGAACATAACCCGTCACATACTTCATAAACAACAGGAGTAGACTAACAGTGAAATGCTTACTAATGGGCACTTCCCAAGAAATAACAGAAAAGTAACAACACGTAATAATAAAAGTAATAATAAATACACAATGAGTAACGATAACTTGGCTATATACACACAGGGTACCTGTACAGAGTCGATGTGCGAGGGTACTTGAGGTAGATCTGTACATTTAACTAGGAATAAAGTGACCAGGCAACACTATAGATAATAAACAGTAGCAGCAGCGTATGTGATGAATAAAACAAGTTAGTGCAAAAAGGGTCAGTGCAGATAGTTAAATACTTAACCAAATAGCTACCCGGACTAACTATTTAGTATAGTAATAGGATTCGATCTTACTCCTGTATTGTTGCTTTGCCTGTTTTTCTAGCTTGTCGGAGGTCACAGCGGGATTTCTTAAACCTCCAGATTATTGTCCCACTCCTTGAAAGGGGCAGCTCTAGCCTTTAGCTCAGTACAGATGTTGTCTGTAATCCATGGCTTCTGGTTGGTATATGTAGTATGGTGACTGATGTGGTCAACTCCTCAATCCTGGAAACATATTCCAGTCTGTGCTACTGAAACAGTCTTGTATCTTAGCATCCACTTCATCGGAACCACTTCCGTATTTAGCATGTCACTGATACATCCTGTTTGAGTTTTTGCTTGTAAGCAGGAAATCAGGAGGATAGAGTTATGGTCAGATTTTCCAAGTGGAGGCCAAGGGAGAGCTTTGTATACATTTCTGTGTGTGGAATAAAGGTGATCTAAAGTTTTGTCTCCTCTAGCTGCACAGGTGACATTAGGTAAGACTTATTTCAGTTTCCCTGCATTAAAATCAGTGGCCACTAAGAGCGACGCCTCTGGATGAACATTTTCTTGTTTGCTTATGGCCCTATACAGCTCGTTGAGTGTAGTCTTAGTGCCAGCATCGGTTTGTGGTGGTAAATATAAAGCTACGAAAAATATAGATGAAAACTCTCTTGGTGAATACTATGGTCTACAACTTATAATGAGGTATTGAGCAGTATGTCCTGTCCAATTTGAGGTTAGTGATCACTGTTGTGATGTCGTCAATTGGGTATTGCAGAGTATGGCAGTCGACTATCCAAGCTCAAAACCAACCATTTAAAATAGGCTCCTAAAATCAATTCCATCATGATTAAAAGGCAAATTCAGTTTAGTGGTTTTAGAAGGCTGGCTTTAGGACCATGCAAACCATGTCTGTCTGGCTAGCTTTAGGACTAGAGAGCTCATTGAGGCAGCTGCAGTGAACAGCGTGACTTTTCTCTCAAAACAATGCAGAGGTGGAAGATGGCTGTTGTTTCTTGACAGGAGACTAAACTAGAGTGTTTTTTTTTGCGTAGCCGATAATTTCTGTATGTGTTTTTAGAATATTATGTCCCCTAACGACTGAGGTGAATGAATCCCCCCTTTTAACCCTCGTCACTTTGCCATACCCTCAGCTTAGCTGAATTGACGCCCCTGGTCAGATGAGACGGAAATAGAGGTCTTTGGCCACGCAAACCAGCGGTGGGTTTGGGATCAAAAGAAGGATGCATATGCAGAAAATAACCTCATACCTACTGTAAAATATGGTGGTGGATATTTTAAATAATGGGTCTGTTTTGTTTCCACTGGTCCTGGGGTCTACCGCGAGATTTGGGGATGTAGGCCTTTTTTCTACTTACCCAGAGTCAGATGAACTCATGGCAGGGTGTCCGTTAGGAAAATATGGAGCCGGACAAGATTTAAATGTACTGTCCATTTGAGAAAAATACACACAGGCCAATTTAATTACACTAAGTTATGAAAATTAACCTATAGACCAATAAGCATAATGGTCATATGTACTTCCATCGATTTGTATTTTCATCAATGAATAAAAAGCATTATTTCTCCAGGTCATTTTAGCCGGCAAAAGGTGTATTTAGCAGCTTTTCATTTATTTATTTTTATCCAAATGGAAACCCTGATTCATGGATACAATTTGTATGTCTCTGAGTTTGAAGATAATAGAAGTTAGCTTATCAATTGCTGAAAGTCTCGAGGTACAGTAGCCAGCTCTTCTCAAAAGCAGGGAAATAGACCTAACATGGTCAGTGAGGTAGACATCCTAGACCCTCAAAAGGTTTGACATCACCATGTAGGTGACCCCTGACAGTTACAACACACCCCAGATGGTTACCCAGAAGACCCCTGGAACGACAGCATACAGTATCTGAATAGTCTCTTTCGTGTGCTCATTTAGAGAAGTGCAAAGACCTACAGGCTCCAAGTCTCTACAGGCCTGTGCCTTGAGTAAAACCAACCAATACTCCGGGGGAGCCAGCGAGAAGTGACCCGGGCCAAACCAACAACTACCGACTCAGGGCAGATAACACAGATCCACTGTATGAGGCAGTTAATTTAGAGAGACAGTATGATCACTTGCAAAGGCTACCTCCTTCAGCAATGGTTTGGAAGCTACAATTAAACATTTGCTTTCAAATGAATTCAAAAGTATGAGGTACATTCAGTTCAATAGTGCTTTACTCAAGTTGCCTAGCTACTACAAATCAATGTTTTTCCTATGATGAATTTCCGCATACACTAGCCATTGACAGAGATGCAAACTAAATGTGGTATCCAGGTGAAAATTATCCTCAGAATTTCGGTTGTCATTGTTCAATGAAGGATGAATGAAAAATGAAGAACACGAGTGAGAGTACAAATAAAATTACAGAATGCTCTCACAGAGGGAAATTCACTTTGGAACTTTGGAATGCACTGGGAACATATAAGGGGAAGATGTATTGGAAGTTAGTCTAAATAAGTAGGAGAGAATGAGAGAACGCAAATGACAATCTCCAGGTAGAATGTTTCTAAATAAAGAAGTATAAGTGCAGTATGGTCCTCATAACTCCAGACACATGTGCTCTCAGCGTGATATGCATAAGCCTATAGCAGTGGCCCGTCAAGAGATTTCACGCTCCAACAAGCACAATGTATCTTTCATTTTCAACATGCGTTACCATAACATGTGACACAGTTAGTACTTTACACTACGTGTTTGTACAAGTACCCGTTATGATTCTGCCTATGGTGGCAAAAAACTATTTTCTCTGCTAAAGTAAAAGTAATTTTATATCCAAACAGAGTAATATCCTATATACATACTGAACGATCGTCTATCTCATTTAGGCATTGCCCACTTAGTGCAGGTGAGGAATGGCACTCTACAATGTCCACCATTTCACACACATTGATTTGATCTCCCCAGGTGATGCATCAGACTTGGCTCTCAAGTACACACATCCACGTACACATATGCTACACACAGACACACCTAGGGAGGTTTCTCATGGCTGGGTTATTATAACATATCGCCGTACAAACCCAGAACTCTCCAGGGGGTTTTCATGGATCATGGGTTATGGATCGGGAGATGGAGTCAAGGACTGAGGTTTAAATAAAGTTTAAACACAGTACTCTCACTGCTAAAACGTGTCTGTTTATTTCTATCTAGCCATTTCACTTAGGGCAGGTGTAAGAAATAGTTATATCTAGTTTACACCATTTTTCCTTCCCCTATACAGTCCTTCAAGATCCCTACAGGGGAGTGAAGTGGGTCAAAGAGGGGATCAATTTGTGGAATAAATCAGCCCTGAATGGGTAACCCTGAGGACCAATAAAACATGTAATTTGTTGCTTCATCTTTTCCCCCGCAGCCTGATTACATGAAAGAACCCTGGAACTTTCATCAAGCAGTTTATTACATTTATTTGATATGGCAAAAACCCCTGGAGGTAAATGATAGCCTGGGCTTCTGACAGCCTCTCCCCTTTTCCTTCCCCCCCACCATGGCCTGGCCAGCTGATAAGGTGTTCACAGAGCAATATCCCCAAGGGAGTGTTTCCTATTAATATCAATTCGAGGGAAAAAGGTATTCGTGGAGAGAAGACATTGAATTGGATTCCGCTGATGTGTTCAAGGTAGGAAGGATAATGTGGAGTGAAGACGTTGGACTTTCATCATTTTTTTCCAGAAAAACCCAAATGTGTGTGAACCAGTGGAGGCTCCTCAGAAGAGGAAGGGGAAGACCATCCTCCTCAGTGAATTTCAAAAAAATAAATATTGTGAAACATTAAATAAGATAGATAAAACTATACTAACTATACTCAACAAATAATTGATTAAAACACAATGTTTTGCAATGAAGGTCTACAGAAGCCTCAAAAGCTAGCACCATGGTGTAGCCGGAGGACAGCTAGGACAGTTTCCGTCCTCCTCTGGGTACATTGACTTCAATACAAAACATAGGAGGCTCGTAGTTCTCACCCCTTTCCATAGACTTACACAGTAATTATGACAACTTCCAGAGGACATCCTCCAACCTATCAGAGCTCTTGCAACATGAACTGACATGTTGTCCAACCAATCAAAGGATCAGAGAATGAATCTAGTACTGAAAGCATAAGCTTCAGCTAGCTAGCGCTGCAGTGGATAAAATGTGGTGAGTAGTTGACTCAAAGAGAGAGAAAAGCAATCATTAAACAGTTTTGAATTATTTAATTTCCTCAAAAATGAAGGAGAAGCAAGCAAAAGACAGAGAGAGAGAGAGAGAGAGAGAGAAAGAGAGAGAGAGAGAGAGAGAGAGAGAGATATTTGGTTGAATATTTTTTCTTTACTTTTGTTTTCACTTACATAACTTAGCTAGCGAATGGCGCCACAAAGACTAGGGAGGTTTTTCTATGGTTCGCAAAGAAGGGCACCTATAGGTAGATGGTAAAAAAAAAGCAGTTATTGAATATCCCTTTGAGCATGGTGCAGTTATTAATTTTACACTTTGGATGGTGTATCAATAGACCGAGTCACTACAAAGATACAGGTGCCCTTCCTAAATCAGTTGCAGGAGAGAAAGGAAACCCCTCAGGGATTCCACCGTGAGGCCAATGGTGATTTTAAAACAGTTACAGAGTTTAATGGCTGTGATAGGAGATAACTGAGGATGGATCAACAACACTGTAGTTACTCCACAATATTAACATACTGTAAATAGCAGATTGAAAAAAAGGAAACCTCTACAGAATAAACATATTCCGAAACATGTATCCTATCTGCAATAAGGCATTAAAGTAATACTGGAAAAAATATGGCAAAGAAATACATGTTTTGTCCTGAATACAAAGCGTTGTGTTTTGGGCTAATCCAACACAACATAACACTAGCTAGGTTTCCATAGATTTTCATGCGAACATTCTAAAAATGCATAAACAAATATGTGCATTTTCCCACCAAACTGACTTTTTGCATATAAAGTCTGTGCGTGATGACATAGTGCACATAAAAATTACTTTTGCCATTAAATTAAAAATACAAGATAAATGGGTTTTAACTTAATTTTCTACTCTACTGATGGTTTTGTCACAAAACCTGTTGCGTTATGTAGCAAACTTGCCCACTCTTGTCTTGGCACATGCACTCTAGCCAACAGCTCTCAGATAAAGTGAAGGTAGGCTACCTACATTATGACATTATTATGGATATTTGTATTTGTCAAACGGCAGCCAAGCATCGATCATGTCACCAGAATAAGACCCTTGATAATTATTGGAAAGGAGCATCAAGGTCATCATCTTGCACATTCACCACCGTGTGAAGTTCATCATAACTTATTTCATCTGTAGTCTACAGCACACAGCATATCATCACTCCAAGTTTACTTCGATATGATGGTTATTATATCAATATTTGCACATAAAAGCATTTCCAGCGCCATTTCTTGCATAATTATTTTAAGAGACACAAAAAGATCACACCATGTCAAACGAACAATTTGTCTGTCAGCAGTTATGAAATTGTACCGGCATTTCATGTTTCCATCAGCCCGGTTATGACTCTTTTCACACGTCAGGTAATTCATCTGCATTAAATGGTAGGATGGAAACCATGTCACTGAGTACCACTTTTCATATTTTCAAGAATGGTGGTGGCTGCATCATGTTATTGGTATGATTGTCATCCGCAAGGACTAGAGAGTTTTTTAGGATAAAAAGAAACGTAATGGAGCTAAGCACAGGCAAAATCCTAGAGGAAAACCTGGCCTACTTTCCAACAGACAATAAGGCCGACTATACACTGGAGTTGCTTACCAAGGCAACATTTAATATTCCTGAGTGGCCTAGTTAATGCTTTGTTTTAAGATCGTCTTGAAAATCTATGGCAAGACTTGAAAATGGCTGTCCAGCCATTTTTGCTAACATTTCTAAAAACCTGTTTTTGCTTTGTCATTATGGGGTATTGTGTGTAGATTGATGAGCAACAATTTTTTTAATCAATTTTATAATAAGGCCGTAACTTAACATAATGTGGAAAAAGTCAAGGGGTCTTTACAAATGCCTAAAATAAGGACTTAAATATATAAAAATAAAAATATATGGAGCCTCCAGAGTAGCAACTCCTTGTGGTGGGCCTGGCGCATGCACGCTGACTTCGGTTGCCAGTTGTACAGTGTTTCCTCCGACACATTGGTGCGGCTGGCTTCCGGGTTAAGCGAGCAGTGTGTCAAGGAGCAGTGCGGCTTGGCAGGGTCATGTTTCGGAGGACGCATGTCTCTCAACATTTGCCTCTCCCGAGTCCGTACTGGAGTTGCAGTGATGGCACAAGACTGTAAGTACCAATTGGATATCAGTTTCCAGATCTATCTCTCAGATATAGAACAGACACTTCAGAACACTGTTTATCAATGTATGAAGATGTTCTTCAATGTGCTTATATAGGCTAACAGCCGTAAGGCCAAATTCAATATTTCATCAAATAAAGAAAAAAATATTTATAGTTTTTTAGTTTTGATACCTAAAACTTTTTTAGGGGGCCTAAAACAAAGAATCTAATAGCTAAATGATCCTTGTTATGACCATCTTAAAACAATTCCATAGATTTGATGACCTCTGTAATAGTAGAAGTTAGTCATTCTCTCTCTGACTATCACTTTCCTCCTTCCTTCCTCTCTTCATTGCCATCGTAGCTGAGGTAAGACAGGGGCATATCACAGGTCCAGCAAAGATATTCCTCATGGCCCTAGAAGTTATTTGAAATCCCCAAAACGTGTGGTCTGGAATTGATCCAAATCAAACCAACGACAGCTAAATTAGGCCTTACAGTTGCTGACAACAGATGTAAAGGGATTTATAAAAACACTCACAGAAGATGCCAGTCTGGCCCTGGGCATATGGTGGAGAGCGGCAGGAGGACTGGGAATTAGTGGGGAACAGAAAGTGTGTTCAATGCTGGGCTTGCATCTCTCTATAATAATCGTCCCTGAAACAACTTTAATGTCTGTTGGGGACACAGGGAGGGTGTTAGTCCCTCTCCAAAAGAAGCCAGCAGGTTTTTAGGGGCTCCGTGACAGGGTTCAAAATTGGGTAAGTGCATCAAATATAGCAGACAGAAATGTGAGTATGTGAGATTACATTTCACAGAGTAAAGACAGAGGGTGGTTTTTATTGAGTTTTCACAGCAATTCCACATAAACCATGCAGAATAAAATTCAAAGCAGCATTAGAATAAACCATGGTGAAGAAACCTTTTAAAACTACAGAAGAACATGGGTCATCCTCTATTGACCTTCAATCACATCGTTAAAGAAGGTTATGCAGAAAAGTATGCAGCGCAATGTAATACTCATCCTGGGACCACAACCGGAGAGAACTATTTGGTTTGCCATATTTGAATAATAGGTTATACCAAGCCATGGATATTTGCATGTAATGCTGTGCATACAGAAGGACTAAGAAAATGCATAATTTAACAAATCCATGCCTGGCATTGTGCGACAGACAGCAACATCTGAAGAGCCTTGGACTAATATCGCAGTGGGCACAAAGATCAGAGAGGTTATAGCATGAACATGCTGATACAGTACTAACACTCCAACTCTGCATTAAGTAGCTAGCTATGGTCGTTAGAGTATGCTCGCTAGAGGCCCTCCTCTTTCCCCTGAGAGATAGACAGAGAGAGATAGAGACCTCAATAGCCATGTAGAGCTGGTGTTCATTATCAAGACACCTAACACAGCATCAACAACAATATAGCCGAAGGAGATTCAAAGTTAGTGAGAGGGAGAGGACGCCCTGTGGTGGAGACAGGCTTTGAAAAGTCATGGCTGAGCAGTAACCTCAGAGGGAAAGCAGAAGAGAGAGTTGGAGAGAGAGAGAGAGAGAGAGAGAGAGAGAGAGAAAGAGAGAGAGAGAGAGAGAGAGAGAGAGAGAGAGAGAGAGAGAGAGAGAGAGAGAGAGAGAAGGAAAGAGAAAGGAAGGGCTCAGCATATGGATAGAGATGCGCAAGGAAAGTCTACAGACGTTAATTATGAGAAGGCAGAAAACTAACCCACTGCAGAGTTAGCAGTCTGGAACAGGCTTAGAGTAGAGATACATACAGTATGTAATAAGGTAGACTGAACACAGTCTAAGCCCTCATTTAAAAAATGCCATGGAACCATCAGAACAACTGTGAAACAGTAGATGCAGAACAGTCCATGTGGATCCTTTAGAAAGCAAAGATCTTCCAAGCGACTGTAGATCCCATCCAAAGTAGAGCGATTCAGTGTTAAATACAGAGGTTCAACTAATTTGAGCAAAATGTATTGGAGATGTTGTCCCATTGTCTGATACCCTTTTTTGTTTTGTAATGTGTTTTTAGAATCCCCCACTGCAATCGCTGCCATTTGGGATGAAGCCTATTCTAAAAAGGGATCTCTCTTATGTGAACGTGACAACCCAGGCAGATAAAGGTTAGGGCAAGATGTCTGACTCTCCTGTGGGCCAACATACAAGGCGTCTGAAGAGATTCTTGTGTCAAAAGAAACGGAGAATACAAAATGGAGTCAAGCTCCTGCCATCAAGATCCCTCCTCTGGGCGTGTTGATGTGGAGGTCAGCTGTCAGTAAACATTAGCTTAGCATTAGTATAGGAAGTAGGAGTCTTCACAGAATGACACCAGGCAGAGAGACGAGTCGTGAAGTAGGGCTGGGCGATATGGCCAAAATATCATATCACAGTATTTTTCTCTTTTTTGGTGGTATCATCATCACATCGTTTCATACCTGACTTACCGTGTCTTTCAGCCTGGTGTTAGCGTGCAGTAGCTTATATTAGCTTGGTCTGGTTAGCTTAGATTCAACAACCACTTAACTAGTAACATTTTCCTGCTCCACTTTAGTGGAGATAAAGCAGTCACCTTCATTAGCTAGACCAGACCAACCAGGACCAGAATAGACCAGATCAGACAAGACCAGCCTAGACCAGGTCAGAACAGACCAGACCACACACTCAGCTGACAGAAACTAGGCCAACAAGTTCCAGAGGACCACATTTCACACCTTCTTCCACTGATCAAAAATGTACGACCTCAAACCCAGTTGAAAGCAGAGTGGGACGGTAAAGATTGACCTGAGCCTGAAAGAAAGCTCCCAAGAGCATTTGTCTCTGTGTTAAATTATAAATGTATGTACATAAATGCATGAGGACCGGCTTGTAAGCAGTGCTCCGCCTGTATTCATGTTAGTATGAAAGGGTTGGAGGAGTGTAGTCTTTGATATTGAGTGCTAATTTGTTTTGACCATCGATTACACTTCTGAGACCCATAATCCTCTTTCATCAAAACTGCTTTATATTTCACCTCACAGGAATCATTTGGGAAGAATCATGAATTACAATCAGATTTTCCTATAAAACTCAGATCTGCCAGAAATAGGGGACAGAAAACAGAATTACTTCTTTTCAAAACTTGTTTTGTCATGTTCTCTCTTGTCTCTGCAGCAGGCATATAGTGAACAATATGTTTAGAACATCAAATCACAAAATCAAAATATCGAATACAACATTGTACCTGCACCTAAGTACTGTGATAATAAATAAAATAAATAATATTGTGAGATCCCTGGCAAATCCCAGCGCTAATGTAATAAGCAATTAACACTAACAAATTGCTTCTGCAAATGTGAGGCGGATAGGGAGGGGAAAAGAAAATGTAATATCCAACAAAACACCAGTGCTAGGCCTAATATGCGAACAGGAGAGACGACTATGGGGAATCACATTCATTCATACCAGTTATTGCTACCGCCCAACTGAATACAGCTAACATTTAAAAAACATAATTAAAGCCTACTTATTCTACTAATACATGCATTCCCTGAAATGAGGCCTACTAACAGTGGAGATCCTAATGTACAAGTTGCCAAACTACTAAGGAAAAGGAGCTGTCACCAGTTGTGAGATTCATTACATCTGTGGAAAACCTCATTAAGAGACGTGTCAAACTTTCCATTAGGCCAGAATGGGCCAATGGAAGAAGGATAGGGGAGAGAGGGAAATAGATGAGGGAGAGATAGGGACAGATGTGGCCGTTCTTTTACGCACCTCGCTGAAGGAAGAAGACGGGAAGCATAGTCCATTCAGAGCGCTGAGTTAGTTTCACTAGGGTTTCCTGAGGTCATTAAGCAGGGGCTTGGCTCGAATAAGGACACCCTTTTCTGAGGACATCAAAGGTCAGTCTGCATGTATAGTTAATAGATTGGTCAGATGATCCACTCACTAACCTATCTATAGGGTGGGCTTTAGAGCAGTAGCAACATCACTCATCTTTCTGTACTGGGTGGTCTGGGTCCCACAAGAGAGCCATTTCCAATAGAAAACTGATGATGGGGCTGATATTATGGGGACGTCAACACGAGGACAACATGATCACGGAGAGCCATTATGGGGACACTGAGATGTCTATAGAGGGGGTTAGAAGCTAATCAGCTGATGTTAATAGAGATATTAAAGCCATCTGCCTAAGAGACAGTTTGACGGTGTCAGGCTCTGGCCATAGAGAAGCTTTGCTTCTCTATATTTCTATGGTCAGAGTCTGGCAGATCTATCATTTCTATTTCTGTCTGGTGTTGTGTGTGTGTGGGATCCCTAATTAGAGGCAGCTGCTATGCATTACCTCTAATAAGGGATCTTACTTATATGTCTATGTTCCACTCCGTTGGCGTGGTTCATTGTTATGTTGTCTCGTGTTCGTGCTACGTGTGTCCTCTTTATTATTATCATTTGTTATTTTGTATGGTTCGTCAGTTAGTTCAATAAATATGTCGAACTATCGATACGCTGCGCCTTGGTCTCTCTACACACCCGAACGTGACAGAATGAACCACCACCCGACCAAGCAGTGTTATTCTGGAGCTAAGGAGAAAAAAGGAGAGAAACGGCGTAATCGAGTAAACGGAGGTAACGGAGCCCGTAGGCAACCCCAAGAAAATTTCGGGGGGGGGCTATGGGGTTGGTCTGGCTACGAGGAGGACGAGCCAGTACCACTCTCCATGTGGAATACGGTGGAGAAGGAGGAAGAGGAATACCTGAAGGGGGTATATTGTGATATTATGGAGCTGTGTAGGCGTAATTGGGAAGAGTGTGAGAACGAGCGGAGGGAGCTGGAGTTAAAGGTGCCCAAGGTGTGCATCCCCAGTCCGGGTCGTTTAATGTCTATATCCCGCGCCGAGTCTCCAGTGTACATCCCCACTCCAGTATGTCCTATGCCGGTTTCACGTGGGAGAACTCCAGTGCCAGAACAATCCGTTCCATCGGTGCCCAGTCTGGGTCAGGCCGTCTGCTACACTCCAGTGTCAGAGCAGTCCGCTCCACCGGTACCCAGTCCGGGTCCGGCCGTCTGCTACACTCCAGTACGCGTCTCCAGTCAGGTACGTCCTGTGCCTTCTCCCCGCACTAGCCCTGAGGTGCGTGTTATTAGTCCTGTGCCACATGTGCCGACTCCACGCACCAGGCTTCCAGTGCGCGTCTCCAGTCAGGTACGTCCTGTGCCTGTTCCCCGCACTAGCCCTGAGGTGCGTGTTATTAGTCCTGTGCCATATGAGCCGACTCCACGCACCAGGCTACCAGTGCGCGTCTCCAGTCAGGTACGTCCTGTGCCTGTTCCCCGCACTAGCCCTGAGGTGCGTGTTATTAGTCCTGTGCCACATGTGCCGACTCCACGCATCAGGCTTCCAGTGCGCGTCTCTAGTCCGGTACGTCCCGTGCCGACTCCCCGCACTCGACCTCCAGTGCGTGTGCCCAGCCAGGTTCCTCCAGTACCGGCTCCACGCACCAGGCCTCCAGTGCGCCTCTCCAGTCTGGTACGTCCCGTGCCGACTCCCCGCACTCGACCTCCAGTGTGTGTGCCCAGCCAGGTTCCTCCAGTGCCGGCTCCACGCACCAGGCCTCCAGTGCGCTTCTCCAGTCCGGTACGTCCCGTGCCGACTCCCCGCACTCGACCTCCAGTGCGTGTGCCCAGCCAGGTTCCTCCAGTACCGGCTCCACGCACCAAGCCTCCAGTGCGCCTCTCCAGTCTGGTACGTCCCGTGCCGACTCCCCGCACTCGACCTCCAGTGTGTGTGCCCAGCCAGGTTCCTCCAGTGCCGGCTCCACGCACCAGGCCTCCAGTGCGCTTCTCCAGTCCGGTACGTCCCGTGCCGACTCCCCGCACTCGACCTCCAGTGCGTGTGCCCAGCCAGGTTCCTCCAGTACCGGCTCCACGCACCAAGCCTCCAGTGCGCCTCTCCAGTCTGGTACGTCCCGTGCCGACTCCCCGCACTCGACCTCCAGTGCGTGTGCCCAGCCAGGTACCTCCAGTGCCGGCTACACGCACCAGACCGTCGGTGCGCCTCATCAGCCCGGAGCCTCCCGTGACGCTCGACAGCCCGGAGCCTCCCGTGACGCTCGACAGCCCGGAGCCTCCCGTGACGCTCGACAGCCCGGAGCCTCCCGTGACGCTCGACAGCCCGGAGCCTCCCGTGACGCTCGACAGCCCGGAGCCTCCCGTGACGCTCGACAGCCCGGAGCCTCCCGTGATAATTATATGGCCGGAGTCGCCTGCCACACCGGTGCTCAGTCCTGGCCCGGTTATTTGCCCCGCTCCATGGCCTGAGATTTTTTCCCCACCATTGTTGTTACCAGGACCGGTGGGTTGCCCCTTTATATGGCCGGAGTCGCCTGCCACACCGGTGCCCAGTCCTGGCCCGGTTATTTGCCCCGCTCCATGGCCTGAGCCTTTTGTCCCACCATGGTCATTTCCAGGACCGGTGGGTTGCCCCTTTAAATGGCCTGAGTCGCCTACCACACCAGTGCCCAGTCCGGGCCAAGTAGAAATGAGGAGGAAGACATCCACTTCGCCGGGGCCGGAACCGCCACCTGCGATGGGTTATGTTTGATGTTTTTCCCTCCCTGACCCTTCCCTCATGTTTTTGTGTTTATTTTTCTTGCGGCCGGGAGTCCGCGCCTTTGGGGGGGGGGGTACTGTCAGGCTCTGGCCATAGAGAAGCTTTGCTTCTCTATATTTCTATGGTCAGAGTCTGGCAGATCTATCATTTCTATTTCTGTCTGGTGTTGTGTGTGTGTGGGATCCCTAATTAGAGGCAGCTGCTATGCATTACCTCTAATTAGGGATCTTACTTATATGTCTATGTTCCACTCCGTTGGCGTGGTTCATTGTTATGTTGTCTCGTGTTCGTGCTACGTGTGTCCTCTTTATTATTATCATTTGTTATTTTGTATGGTTCGTCAGTTAGTTCAATAAATATGTCGAACTATCGATACGCTGCGCCTTGGTCTCTCTATACACCCGAACGTGACAGACGGGTGTTTGGGAGATAAAATTATCTTCAGAACTAAATAAGTGACTGGGAGTGTCATAGCAGGGTCTGCAGGCAAAGCCACAGACATATGGCTTTTTTCAAATAATTAGACACCAGAGTGTCTGTTATAAAAATTGAAATAGGCTTCCGTTATATGGCCCAGACATTTTTGAGTGGAAATCTTAAGCTGCTTTGGTGAAAATGTTAGCTTTGTCTACATTGTTCTCTTGCATTCTGTAAATAGTTTATAACATACACTATACAGTATATACAAAATGAGTGGATTTGGCTATTTCAGCCACACCTGTTGCTGACAGGTGTAAGAAAAATTAAGCAGACATCCATGCAATCTCCATAGACAAACATTGGCAGTAGAACAGCCTTAATGAAGAGTTCAGTGACTTTCAACGTGGCACCACTGCCATAGGATGCCACGTTTCCAACAAATCATTTCATAACATTTCTGCCCTGCTAGAGCTGCCCTGGTCAACTGTAGGTGCTGTTATTGTGGAAACATCTAAGAGAAACAACGACAGGTAGCCTAGCGGTTAGAGCATTGGGCCAGTAAGCAGTAAGCATACCCGAGCCGACAAGGTGAAAAACCTGCCGATGTGTCCTTGAGCAAGGCACTTAACCCTAATTTGCTCCAGGGGTGCTGTACTACCATGGTTGACCCTGTAGGTAGGCTGTCATTGTAAATAAAAAATTGTTCCTAACTGACTTGCCTAGTTAAATAAAGGTAATAAAATTCTGCAAAGTGGCCACAGAACAAAAATCATCTGTCTTTGGTTGCAACACTCACTACTGTCAGAACAATAACTGTTTGTTGGGAGCTTCATCAAATGGGTTTCCATGACCGAGCAGCAACACAATTTTTTTAACCTTTATTTAACTAGGCAAGTCAGTTAAGAACAAATTCTTATTTACAATGACGGCCTACACCGGCCAAACTCGGACGATGCTGGGTCAATTGTGCGCCGCCCTATGGGACTCCTAATCACGGCCGGTTGTGATAGAGTCTGGATTCAAACCAGGTTGTCTGTAATGACGCCTCTTGGGGAGCTTCATGAAATGGGTTTCCATGGCCGAGCAGCCGCACACAAGCCTAAGATCACCATGCGCAATGCCAAGTCAATGATGGAGTGGTGTAAAGTTTGCAGCCATTGGACACTGAAGCAGTGGCAGCGCGTTCTCTGGAGTAATGAATCACGATTCACCGTTTGGCAGTCCGGCAGATGATGCCAGGAGAACACTACCGGCCCCAACACATAGCGCCAACTTTAAAGTTTGGTGGTGGAGGAGGAATAATAGGCTGGGGCTGTTTTTCATGGTTCAGGCTCGGCCCCTTAACGCTACAGCTTACAATGACATTCTATACGATTCTATGCTTCCAACTTCAAATTAAATCATATCAAATTGTATTTGTCACATGCGCCGAATACAACAGGTACTTACAAGCCCTTAACCAACAATGCAAATAGAGTTAAGAAAATATTTATTAATTAAACAAACGTTAAAAAATCAAAAGTAACACAGAAGGTACAGGTAAGTCAATATAATCTGGTTAATTACACCCAAACCTGGGCAGTAGCAACAGCACCAGTTGGTTGTAAGTGGGTCATATAACTCTACATCCGATGTAAAACGCGATCTACACCAGACCCAAATGTGACATGTTGCACCACGTGGGTGTAACCCTTCCATGAGCTATGCCTGGGCATAGATTCTACACCTACAGTATTAGCGAGCAGGTGTAGGGTGTTAAATTGCAACTATCTTCTTTCATGATATGCACAGAAAATAATAGCAATCTATAATATCAAAAGGATGTGAGTCTCGTGTTCATATTTCATAACCTCCGTTGGCTTTTCCAAATATACCAAATATACTGATGGATATTCAGTGAAACAAAATCACATTGATTGATTATAAGACAAGTCAAGGGCTTTTAGTCAGGATATAGCCCAGGCTACTACGCGAGTGAGTATAAAAATAACCCACCTGTTATACAAGGTTACATAGCTAGCAACATTTTCTGATAACATGGTTAGATGAAACTAGATTAAAGATTATCCCCATGAACACTCATCTCAAGTTGGCTAACATTTTCCCAGCCTATTTGTAACCAAATATCAAAAGGTACATTCCGTGAAAAAACATTTGACACTGATTTATTTATCATGATGAGTCCCCATGCTTGTCTCAAAGCAGCACGATAATGCTATCCAAATTATAACGATGTTGAAATTATGGTTGACCACATGGCTATTGCTTTAAAGTATTTAAAACGGTTAGATTACTTTGGGAGTTTCATGAAGCAACAATATGATAAATGCCTTCAATGGCATTAGCCTACTTTATTCCAATATTTTCGTCATTCAGTGATATTCATTCCCACAGTAATTATTGATTGATTCATCCAGTTGGGGTTGAGAAAATATGCATGCATAGTGGTGGGCTTTGCAAACTGGTGGGCGAAGCGACATGCCTCGCATGTTTAGAACTGCCACGAGAATGCTAACAGCCTAGTATCAGGCGCTGCGTAGCAACCATCATTATGAAGCATAAACTCTCATGAACGCATCAAGTCTTATTTTTGGTTGGTGAACAGGTGTACATTCTGATCCCAAAGTCGGGTGTAGCTACGCTCAACCTAGCATTTAAGAACAACTTTTTTACGCCCAACTGGTGTAACCGCCCCCTGAGTTGCCAGGTTTGACAAGAGTGGTTATTTGCAGCAGGGAATTCATAAAATATGAGTGTCAGTATGTAGCTTAACACTGGGATCATACACTACCTCTAGATCTTTTTTCAACTACAACAACTACAGCACACCAAACTCAAGACTATCATACCAAGAATACATGGATAGACAATGTTGTCCGCAGCTGTCCTCAAGATCCCATCTATATAGATTGCCAGTTTGTTATAAGAGGGTTATAATGCATCACGGAGCCTGTGCCAATCTTCCCTGGAGTTAAAATGTATCACTGAGTCTGTACCAACCTTCCCTAGAGTTATAGTGCATCACTGAGTCTGTACCAATCTTCCCTGGAATTATAGTGTATCACTGAGCCTGTACCAATCTTACCCAAACTACACTAATGTTTACACCTGCCTGACTCCCCACAGCATTGAATCAATCCCATCTCAGTACACTCTGTACCACTCTGTACTCTGTCTGACAATGACAATGATTTACCACTGACCGCAAGTCACCCAGCTAGCAGCTCGACTCAATCAAGCACCAGTGGACACATCATCATGATTCCTGTGGCCTTGAAGCAATTCCTGGAACATGACGGACCATGACCCTACAGTATATCACAGAGCTGAGTGGTAGGCTATTCTGTCTACCCTCCCTGACTCAATACTAGGACAGCAACAAGTTACACAACAGGGACAGATACATTAGACAGAGAAAACGATGTTGTTGTTTTTTTAAAGACAAAGGAAAACAACATAATACCGTTGTAATTTTATGAGATCAAAACACGAGGAAGACATTTTACCTTTCAGCCATTTATACATGCTCCTACCCAGAATGATGTGTGTGTAACTATGAAAGTTGTGTAACTGTGAAAACAATTAGTTTTTACCGCTTCTTCCGACTTAATAACTTTTTAGGGCTGACAATGTGTATTTGTGGTTATTGCTGTTAGTGTCTGTATAGTCAAGGTAAGACTGCTCTATTTTTACTTCAGAGTACAGCTCCTTCACGTCACCCAATTCACGTCAGTCAATTTCCCGTAGGACACAGAGTGATGAGTAGGCATTGACGTCACAGAGAGCAGCCAGAGTGCTGTTTATGCTACTCATTCCCTTTGAAGGCTAGCTAGATGGGAAATGTTAGCTAGGGGAATGTTTGCACTTCCATTCTGCTTGACCTTATTAAGATCCCTGGATTGGGCCCGCCTTTCTGTTCTTTTCATGAACATCTTAAGCCCTGCACCTACAGTATGTTTATTAAGGATGTGTGTATGACCACAACCATTTCTATAGATATAGCTATGCCGTCATCATCACCATCAAAATCTCGACCACTATGATAATCATCCACAACTGCATCGTCTACAATCATGTCAAGGTCACCCAGGAGAGATGACATGTTCTGAAAGATTCTGAGAAGTTTTGGGGTGATGACCAGACTGTTCTCCAACGTCACCAACCTGCCCAACGCATCACTGGGGGCAAACTACCTGCCCTCCTGGACACCTACAGCACACGATGTCACAACTTCTATCTCAAGGCCATCAGACTGTTAAATAGCCATCACTAGCACATTAGAGGTTGCTGCCCTATATACATAGACTAGAAATCACTGGCCACTTTAATAATGTTTACATATTTTGCATTACTCATCTCATATGTATATACTGTATTCTATTCTGTTCTACTGAATCTTAGTCTATGCCGCTATGACATTGCTCGTTCAAATATCTATATATATTCTTAATTACATTCCTTTACTTTAGAGTAGTGTGTATTGTGTGTATTGTTGTGAATGTGTTAGATATTACTTGTTAGATATTACTGCACTGTTGGAGCTAGATACACAAGCATTTTGCTACACATGCAATAACATCAGCTAAGCACGTGTATGTGACCAATAAAATGTGATTTGATTTGGGAGATGGGGGGATGGAGAGGAGAGAAGGGAGGATAGATAGATAGAGAGAGTAAGAGGGGTGTTAGACAGAGGAGCATCACAGAAGCACATAAAGCTGAGTAATATAATAATAATATATACCATTTAGCAGACACTTTTATCCAAAGCGACTTACAGTCATGTGTGCGTACATTTGACGTATGAGTGGCTCCAGGAATCGAACCCACAATCCTGACAATGCAAGTGTCATGTTCTACTAACCGAGCTATACACGACAAGAGTAGACAGTAATAGAGCCTTAGATAACACCACACAAACTCTGTTTGAGATTCAGAGTATATACAGTGGGGTCCGAAGTTATTGACACCCAGGATAAAGATGAGGAAAAATGACTGTCTATATTAAATAATTAAAATACTGAGCTTTATTGTCTGCAAAAAAAATGTGAAATTATATTATTTTATACTAATACAATTGCTCAGAGAAAGATATTTTATTTAACAAGTTAGACTTTCTCAAAAATGTTAAGTTCAAAATTATAATTTTTTTCAATGCCTTACCTTGTCAGGATAACACATTGGGAGGGATCTATCATGATGCCGTTGGGTGGCCAAAGAGCTACATTTTCATCCAACAAATGTAAATGCCTGGAGTTTGCTAAGCAGCATTTGAGAAATTTACCTGACTCATATGCATTGGGTGCGTAACCTGATTAGAGCGTCCCCCCACGGTGCTCAGCATGACAGAAATCACATTTATTAGGGTAATTATGTGTTATTTCATAGTTTTGATGTCTTCACTATTATTCTACAATGTCAAAAATAGTTTAAAAAATTAAGAAAAACCCTGGAATGAGTAGGTGTGTCGAAACCTTTGACTGGTACTGTATATATATTTATACCCTCTACTGGGCGGAGTCATCTTCTTGCACATCTAGACAGCAAATACATATTTGTTGCTAGGCAGGAAAGGTTTATAAACGGTCTCCTCGTGAAGCTTTTGCCATCATGCATTATTCACAATTCACATAGGCCTATCAATGACTGCCATAGGCCTATCAAGGACCGCCTTTGACACACTGACTTAGATATAGAACGTGAAATCCCACTTATCCCAATAGACAGCTGGATGCCATTGCCTTTGCCTCCCTGTTAGCCCACAGAAGAATTTGATTGGATTGGAAATCTATCAATCCTCCCTTAGTCTCTCTTTGACCAAACATTTTTTTGGAAAAAATTAAGTATACCATTTGAGGGTCAACCAACAAAATGTATTCCACCTGGGACCCGATGATATCCTATTTTGAACAGCTCCAAACACTTCCTCCAGATTAATACTCTTGACCCCACCCCCACCCCTTGGGATTACTGCTATATACAGTAGGCCTATAAGATCATCTAACCACCTGAAATTGTTAGGCTATTACATTTTTTCTTGCATTAAAGTAATATTGTTGTATACTTTTGTTTTGTTTTCTGACATGTAACTGAATGACTTTTACTTTCATTGTAAATGTGTTTGGGGGGTCGAAGGGGGACATCTTTCATTCATTGTGAATAAAAATACCATATAATACAATATATCACTGCTAACCATGTGTCCTCCGCCATCAAGATGCACAGAAAAGACGAGCCAGACTCAGGTCTCAGCTTTCAAGCATTTGAGAGCAAGACGGCCTTTCACAATAGGATTGTTAAAATGTCTCTGTAAGGAGAACCATTTTGAAAACATAATACAATTGAATGTCTTCTTTGCAGAGTGGGCACTTATTTTGCATTCATCATCAACAAAGAGAGAGTAAAAGATAGTGTGAGACAGCAGGTGAAAAAAGATGAGCTGTAAATGAGGTAAAGACGTACTTTGTTCACAACTGTTTATCTGTGTGGATACCAAAGGCAATACGTTGCTTATGCTGCGGAAAACACCCTCCTGAATATTCTACAGGCTCCGGGGGGAGAAAGAGAGAGATGGGGAGAAATAGATGAAGAGAGAGAGTGAAACATTTAAGGTCATGGTGGTTTACTTAAGCAGATTAAAAGTGTTATTTTACTATGACACACTAGCTGTGTGGTGTGTGTGTGTGTGTGTGTGTGTGTGTGTGTGTGTGTGTGTGTGTGTGTGTGTGTGTGTGTGTGTGTGTGTGTGTGTGTGTGTGTGTGTGTGTGTGTGTGTGTGTGTGTGTTCCTAGCAGTAGGAAGCAGATGGTGGGTGGTTATAAGAATGTGGTCAGACTCCTCACTAAAGGACGCTCATCTCCTTAGGCCTTAATGAGGGTAAATATATCATTACAATAACTATCAGATCACTGACACAACATTGGCAACTTCTTACACCCTGTGTGTGTGTGTGTGTGTGTGTGTGTGTGTGTGTGTGTGTGTGTGTGTGTGTGTGTGTGTGTGTGTGTGTGTGTGTGTGTGTGTGTGTGTGTGTGTGTGTGTGTGTGTGTGTGTGTGTGTGTGTGTGTGTGTGTTCCATCCACTGTTATTTGTATTTGTATTTTGTATTTATTAGGATCCCCATTAGTTCAGCAGCTACACTTGCTGGGATCCAATCAGGATTAAAACAATTACATCACAACAAAACATTGTGATGTAAAACGTTGTGATGTAATACATTGTGATGTAAAACATTGTGATGTTAAACAATGTTAACCTCCCCTAAGTGGTTAAGTGTAACCTTACCCTATGACACCCTATGACCACCAAAGAAATGGTAACTTTGCGCCTCAAAGAAGTTGACTCTCCCTAGCTAGCAACACAACAAAAACCTAGCGAGCAAGCTAACAAGCTAGTCAGAAGAATTTAGCTAGAACACACCTAGCCAGAAAACTAACAAGCTAGTCAGAAACATTGACATAGAACAAACCTAGCCAGCAAGCTAACAAGCAAGTCAGAAACATTGAGCTAGAACAAACCTAGCCAGCAAGCTAACAAGCAAGTCAGAAACATTGAGCTAGAACAAACCTAGCCAGCAAGCTAACAAGCTAGTCAGAAACATTGACCTAGAACAAACCTAGCCAGCAGGCTAACAACAATGTTTACATATACCTGTCTGCTGTCCCCACATGCTTCAAGATGGCCACCATTGTTCCCGTACCCAAGAAGGCAAAGGTAACTGAACTTAATGACTATCGCCCCATAGCACTCACATCTGTCATTATGAAGTGCTTTGAGAGACTAATCAAGGATCATATCACCTCTACCTTACCTGCCACCCTAGACCCACTTCAACCACCCCAATAGATCGACAGATGATGCAATCGCCATCACCCTGCATACTGCCCTTCCCATCTGGACAAGAGGAATACTTATGTAAAAATGCTTTTTATTGACTACAGCTCGCATTCAACACCATAGTACCCTCCAAGCTCATCATTAAGCTTTGGGCGGCAGGTAGCCCAGTGGTTAGAGTGTTGGGCCCATAACCGAAAGGTTGCTGGATCGAATCCCCGAGCTGACAAGGTACAAATCTGTCGTTCTGCCCCTGAACAAGGCAGTTAACCCACTGTTCCTAGGCCGTCATTGAAAATAAGAATTTGTTCTTAACTGACTTGCCTAGTAAAATCAAAAATAAAAAGCTTGAGGCCCTGGGTCTGAACCCCGCCCTGTGCAACTGGGTCCTGGACTTCCTGATGGGCCTCCCCCACGTGGTGAAGATAGGAAACAAAATCTCCACTTCGCTGATCCTCAAAGCATCCTGTCGGGCTGTATCACTGCCTGGTATGGCAACTGCACCACCCGCAAGGCTCTCCAGAGGGTGGAGCCCAACACATTACCGGGGGCAAACTACCCGCCCTCCAGGACACCTACAGCACCCGATGTCACAGGAAGGCCAAAAAGATCATCAAGGACATCAACCACCCAAGCCACTGCCTGTTCCCCCGCTGTTATCCAGAAGGCGAAGTCAGTACAGGAGCATCAAAGCTGGGACTTTATCTTTCAGAACATGTCATCGATAGATAGATAGATACTTTATTGATCCCCGTGGGGAAATTACTTTGTCAAGCAGCTACGAAAAACACAGGGCAGTTGCAAAATGCCAGAACGAAATACACGATACATGATACATAGTGCGGCACAATGAAAAAGTATAAAAATACACACAAGTCTGGAGTGCAAAAAGCTATAGAAACGCATTGCATAGTATGACTGAATGACTGAATATGTACACCATACATTGTTAGGTGAAAAAATTATACAATTATTTCACGTTGATATAAATAAAAAAAATATTTGCATGCTTAACTATACAGGTCGATGGCAGAGAAAGATACTTAAATAGCTAAATGCGCGTATGACATAAGTGATGGTAATAATAGTTGACTTAATGTACAGTCTGGTTAAATGTACAGGTAAATTAATATTTGCATGGTTAAATTAACTGTAGGCTACAGGTAAATGACAGGAAGAGATACTTAAATAGCTAAATGTGCGTATGATATAATTTAGGGTGATAATATTAATTCCCTTAAAATACAGTCCTTAGAACAGGTTTTAATTACAGATAAATGCAGGTATTGCACATTTAATATGCTAAATGCAATGAAAAAAAAAGATACTACTGACATGATATTAGTATACAGTTCTGAGTGAATGACTACGTAAATTCAGTCCAAGAATTACTTACAATACTGCACGTGATACGATATTCCAACTGTACATGAATATGTACATACAGTCCGGAATGAATGAATGAGTGCTGAATGAATAAGTCCTGAGTGAATGAGTGAATACAGACCAGAGAGTTAATAATTACGGATGGATGGAGTTACTCACGGATGGATGGATGCCTAATTGTTAAACTAGGTCCTAACACCCCACTGCTACCAGACTAACTCACCTATTGAACATGCTCAACAGTGATGATGTGACAGTTAAGGGGTTAGCCAGAGCCTCCTTCCTACTGGACCTACGGAGGAGGAAGGTTCCTCTGGACAGGGACACTGAGGACAACTTCCTGGGCTTCAGTAGGAATGCCAATAGTAAATTGGACACTGGTGTTGTGGGCTTAGGAGACTGGTCAGACTGGCCGGACCTCAACGACCTGTGCAACCGAACTGGAGTGGAGCTCAGGTGGACACGGACTGAAATGCAAACTGAGCCAGTGACTGCCTGTGATGCAGCTGTGGCAGATTGTGGTGTTGTTGTGGAGGCTTCTGTCACCCATGATGGAACATCTCATCTTACATACAGGACAACACTCCTTGGTATCAGACGGATGCAACTACTGCAAGAGTGGACTGGCCTGAGGCTGCAAGTTCTACCAACAAAATATAATCTAGTATTCTGGTACCCTGAAAACCTTGACCCATTTTGTATTCTACATGATTCAAATGTAATGGAGTCCATTTTCCATGTTGTGAATGGCTGCTGTTCATACAAGGATTTGTACATTGCTAGAGATGACCACCTTGTTGACCTGATAGCCAGCGAGGTGAGACAAGTAGTCTCACAAATCAAATTGTATTGGTCACATACACATGTTTAGCAGATGTTAATGCGGGTGTAGTGAAATGCTTGCGACAGCACATATGCATAAACATTCTTGTGTAAAGAGAAGCTGGTTTGATGTTGATGTGTTTTCCTGTGTGCCAGATATTGTTGTTGTGGGGGGAGGCAAGGGGGAGGTGCTCATTTTGGAAGTGGGCTGCTCATTTGACGGCTACATGGAGCAGGCCTTTGCTGAGAATATGCTTGAATACCAGCCCCTCGTGGCACGCTTGGACAGCCTCGAGTGTAGGTGCAAGCTGGTGGCATTGATATTTGGCAGCCTCGGCGACGTACACAGGCTTGCAGTGCGTGGCCTCCAGATTGCGGGCCTAACAAAAACTAGGGCAAAGCTATTAGCGAGTACAGGATTTTTTGACAGGGTGCAGGATTTTATTTTGCCTGATTTAGATGTGTAACTGCTTATAATTTCCAACATTTTAGTAGGATATTTGTTAGACAACTTGTCTATAATTAGATACACGCAGCTTCTCTTCTGTAAGTATATGTCGCCCTAGATTACTAAATAAACCCTTGCTCACCAGAATAATGGCATAAATCGATAGAATGAATGCTTTAATCTAGTTGACATTGGTAAAGTTCTCTGTCATCTCTGTTTCTTTCAAGGCGCAAATATATTTAAGGAGAAAAACAGGAAAGATCTTCTGTTCAAAATGTCCAAATGACATCAGTTTGACCGGTTGTACGGAAATAGAAGCTGTTAAAACAAACCAACATGTTTGTGATAGATTGTCAGTTTGGCTTGGATGCGTATTTAATGTGGTTGAAATAATATCAGCTTTCATGACGCTGATAAAGATTGCACCTCCACAGATGGTATCTAACTGCACATTCATTCTCTCAAGATGCTGAAATAAATAACAAATATTTCTCCACGCTGGTTCCTGGGTCAAAATGTTGTCTACATTTGGTGTAGAATTTTACTGCAGGAATTAATATTAAGGTAATGTGAGAGGTTATAGACCTACAGTCAGTGTCCACATTTTAGTTTCCATTCAACCCATATTTGTCATAGGCCTGTTTGAAGTCTACTTTTTGTCAAATGTGTATATTTTTACAAATCATTTGTATTATTACACATTATCATCGTCTTTTACCAATTCTAAATTGTTTTTTTTTTTAATTCTCCATTTTCTCCCCAATTTCTTCATATCCAATTGGTAGTTACAGTCTTGTCCAATTGCTACAACTCCCGTACGGACTCGGGAGAGGCGAAGGTTGAGAGCCGTGCGTCCTCCGAAACACAACCCACCAAGCCGCACTGCTTCTTGACACAATGAACGCTTAACCCGGAAGCCAGCCGCACCAATGTGTCGGAGGAACCACCGTAAACCTGGCGTTTGAGTCAACGTGCATGCGCCCGGCCCGCCACAGGAGATGCAAGAGTGCGATGGTACAAGGACAACCCGGCCGGCCAAACCCTCCCTAACCCGGACGGCGCTGGGCCAATTGTGCGTCGCCTCATGGGTCTCCCGGTCGGGGCCGGCTGCGACACAGACGGGGCTCGAACCCGAATCTGTAGTAATGCAAAATAAAGAGAAGGGATGGGGAGGGCCCGAAAGGTAATGCTGGGAAAGATTTGTTGAATTGGACCACTGCACCACTCGGGAGGCCCGGGAGGCCCGTCTTTTACCAATTCAACAAATCTTTCCCAGCATTACCTTTCTGGCCCTCCCCATCCCTTCTCTTTATTTTCAACTCTCCATTTCGCAGAGTTCCTCTTAATGAATTAAACTCAGACATTGGATCAATGTTAACTTATTCTACCCATTCCCAAAAGCATTTGGCGATTGGCGTGTAGGCTATTTGGCACGTGTACAAGTTAGGCCCTAAAGCAAAATGAGTAAATATTAAATGAACCGCCACTTCCCTACAGGCACACAATCATACTGTAGAGCTCGCAGTTAGTTAACGCATACACACTTTCTCCCGCTCTCTGTTTCTCTCTTTCCCCCTCCCTCTCATTCTCTACGGAAAATATGCTAAAGGAGGCATTTATATTTACATCTTTATTCGATGGAGTCTGAGGCATGGCTGCAGAGCCCAAATGGATCCCTGAACGGAGTCAGTCACTCTCTTTGCTCTGTGAAATTCAGAAAGTCGAAGGCACATGTGGGCCGCTGATTTTAAACTACCTTAGTGCAATGGAGCCTACAATAATTATTTGGGGTATTGTTTTCACTTTATTCAATCCGCCCGTCACCCAGCCGCTCATCATCCACACAATATTTCATGACCCTAAATAACGGCTTGTGTACACTAGTGAGCGGTATCGTGCCGTGAAACACCACCACTTCCCATTCATTTTCAATTGAAGGAAAGTGGTGAGAAGCGGAGTGTTTGGGGATCTTGGGCAGCTCGAACGTGACGTGGGAGGCTGTGAAAAAGTTAAGCATTTCCTAACTTTATGCAAATCACAAGCAGCGACATCTGGGCAATGACCAATCATCATCGAACGGTTTCCATGATGAATTTGACACTATGCAACCAAACGCTGGAGACCTTTTTTTTAGCAAAGAGGGCTGACAAAAATACTAGGATGGAAGCAAATGTAAGTAATTATAACGACATAACGAATCATGCCAGCTAGCTAGCTAGCTTTATGGGCACTGTGACATGAGTATGAAATTGTTTTAGGGTCTTTTGAGTAAACCAGAAAACCAGGCTGTCGTCTTGTGAAACAGTGGAATCTAGCTAGCTAAAGCATTTACCAAAGATAGCTAACTATTTTCTTGCTTATTCTGTAGTGGATGACACAAACACCTGTATGCCTATGGATGTGTAGCTAGCTATGTAGCCAATCTGTGTATGGACCCTAAAACGCTTGGTATAAATATTAGTTCAGAACCTAGCTATGAACCTCAGCTATCATAGCCAGTTTTATCGACTTCAAAACAGTCTGAATGGCATCAATGAAGCCTATGGATTGAGTAGAATATAATATAACTTTATTGTGCCAAGGATGCAAGTCATATAAACATGTTGTTATTACCAACCATGAGTTCCCCACATTGTAGCCTGTACATTGACTATATTCACTGATCATGCACTTTACCTTGGCAAATAAAGGTGTGGTTCAGGTATAAATGTCTGTGAGACATTCTTTTTCAGTCATATCCATTACCGGGAGTATCAAACTCCAGTCTTTGAATGATGCTCTGTCTGCATGTATGTATTTCAATTATACACTTCAACAGTGTTTACCAAGCCTGGTCCTGGGACATCAATGGTTACACATTGTAACTATGCAATAGAACAGAACACATGATTGAACTAGTTAAAGGCTGATTTGAAATTAATACAGTGGGGAGAACAAGTATTTGATACACTGCCGATATTGCAGGTTTTCCCACTTACAAAGCATGTAGAAGTCTGTAATTTTTATCATAGGTACTCTTCAACGGTGAGTGACAGAATCTAAAACAAAAATCCAGAAAATCACATTGTGTGATTTTTAAGTAGTTAATTTGCATTTTATTGCATGACATAAGTATTTGATACATCAGAAAAGCAGAACTTAATATTTGGTACAGAAACCTTTGTTTGCAATTACAGAGATCATACGTTTCCTGTAGTTCTTGACCAGGTTTGCACACACTGCAGCAGGGATTTTGGCCCACTCCTCCATACAGACCTTCTCCAGATCCTTCAGGTTTCGGGGCTGTCGCTGGGCAATACGGACTTTCAGCTCCCTCCAAAGATTTTCTATTGGGTTCAGGTCTGGAGACTGGCTAGGCCACTCCAGGACCTTGAGATGCTTCTTACGGAGCCACTCCTTAGTTGCCCTGGCTGTGTGTTTCGGGTCGTTGTCATGCTGGAAGACCCAGCCACGACCCATCTTCAATGCTCTTACTGAGGGAAGGAGGTTGTTGGCCAAGATCTCGCGATACATGGCCCCATCCATCCTCCCCTCAATACGGTGCAGTCGTCCTGTCCCCTTTGCAGAAAAGCATCGCCAAAGAATGATGTTCCCACCTCCATGCCTCACGGTTGGGATGGTGTTCTTGGGGTTGTACTCATCCTTCTTCTTCCTCCAAACACGGCGAGTGGAGTTTAGACCAAAAAGCTCTATTTTTGTCTCATCAGACCACATGACCTTCTCCCATTCCTCCTCTGGATCATCCAGATGGTCATTGGCAAACTTCAGACGGGCCTGGACATGCGCTGGCTTGAGCAGGGGGACCTTGCGTGCGCTGTTGGATTTTAATCCATGACGGCGTAGTGTGTTACTAATGGTTTTCTTTGAGACTGTGGTCCCAGCTCTCTTCAGGTCATTGACCAGGTCCTGCCGTGTAGTTCTGGGCTGATCCCTCACCTTCCTTATGATCATTGATGCCCCACGAGGTGAGATCTTGCATGGTGCCCCAGACCGAGGGAGATTGACCGTCATCTTGAACATCTTCCATTTTCTAATAATTGCGCCAACAGTTGCTGCCTTCTCACAAAGTTGCTTGCCTATTGTCCTGTAGCCCATCCCAGCCTTGTGCAGGTCTACAATTTTATCCCTGATGTCCTTACACAGCTCTCTGGTCTTGGCCATTGTGGAGAGGTTGGAGTCTGTTTGATTGAGTGTGTGGACAGGTGTCTTTTATACAGGTAACGAGTTCAAACAGGTGCAGTTAATACAGGTAATGAGTTGAGAACAGGAGGGCTTCTTAAAGAAAAACTAACAGGTCTGTGAGAGACGGAATTCTTACTGGTTGGTAGGTGATCAAATACTTATGTCATGCAATAAAATGCAAATGAATTATTTAAAAATCATACAATGTGATTTTCTGCATTTTTGTTTTAGATTCCGTCTCTCACAGTTGAAGTGTACCTATGATAAAAATGACAGACCTCTACATGCTTTGTAAGTAGGAAAACCTTCAAAATCGGGAGTGTATCAAATACTTGTTCTCCCCACTGTATATACAGAAAAATTATAACAAAAGAACAGTAGACTACACTTTCTATGCATCATGTAAATACTCTAAAACAGGTTAATCTCAATATCTAATTACCTACATCAGCACTGATCTGAGGACACATGATAGATAGTATTTCATCAAATGAGAGACTTAATTTCAACCAGTAGAGAATGTGGACCAATTCCAGTAGAGAATGTGAAACACTTTTTTGAAAAAAGTTAATTATCCACATCTAGTGTGCATTATAAAAACAGAAGACGAAAGAGGAGGTGGGGAGAGAGGTGTAGAAGACAGAATGGGAAAGAGAGAAGAACAGAGGAGCAGGGAAGACAGCATATGATTAATGAATCACAGTGCTACTAAACTTCCTATTCTCTCATGTCATCACAATTACATATACTGTCTCTAGCAGTGTCTCCTAACCAGCCTTGGGAACCAGTTGGCCCGAAGGTTATCTTAAGAGCGGGTGAGGTGGCGATGACAAGACTAGGGGTGGGCATCCCCTCTCACATCAAAACATATCTGTGGACAAGAGAGAGACAGAGAGAGAGATATAATTAAAAAAAAACTGGCTTAATCATGCTAACACTGTCAGTCATCATAATCATCAGGAGGTGAAATGCAAAACTGACCTTTGATCGTTAACTCTGGGACGACTACATCTCTATCTGTATTTCAATGTAAAGCATCTCTTTAATAATACTTCCTGTTGACCCGACCAAGTGACCTCTCACCTCTGATCATGCTGTGCCCTCTATGTCTCAACCAGTTCAGATGTGAGAGGGGTTCACCGACACAGCTGATATAACCTAGAGGATTTTAGGGAGAAGGGAAAGAGGAATTAAGTATTTGTATTTATTTGTATTTGTATTTATATTTGTATTTATTTGTAATCCCTATTACAGTATTACAGCCAAGGCAGAAACTACTCTTCCTGGGGTCTGGCAAAATTAAGGCAGTTATACAATTTAAAAAACATTACAATACATTCATAACAGATTTCACAGCACACTAAGTGTATGCCCTCTGGCCCCTACTGAAGTAAAGGGCAGAGAATGTTACTGAGAAAAAAGGGTCGTTTATGAGACCGTGTTCAACAGGAATCTGTGTGTGGCCTCACCTGGTGTCCACACTAAGTGCAGAGTACTTTATCCTGAAAACCATGCACAGACAAAAGAGGACAAACAATAGCGTAGTTATAGAAATAGAAATAAGGAAGTGTCTTACTATTCTCCATGGTCGGTCCTCTTGCCTATTCTTTATAGGTGGAAGGAGCCACAGTTATACACCTGAGCCTGCTTACTGCACAACACAATCCATCAATCAGATTGATACACAAGTGTGTAGGTGGGTTATATGGGGTCTAATTGTTCAAAAACATTTCAATATGGGTGACTCTTAAATGAGCCTGTTTTGTTTTTGTACACACATCACCCTTACCTGAACAACACCGTCACCTGACAAGTAGAAACTGCAGTTGAGATAGCTAAGTAAATGGAAGAATACTCTTATTGCAATGTGGATGGCTCTTAAAATAGCATTTGGTTGTGCATAGTGTAGTCTATGTTGTTGCCAGGGAACAGCATGAGGTGAAGATCTCCCGCACACGGATTGCCTCCTATGCTGCATTGTTGGACCCCCTTCCTGGCAACAACCTGCAGAGCAGCAGATCTCTCCTCTGGCACACGGCGGAGAGTTACAGATCCCCTCCTGGTCCTCGTGTCCATCTTCAAGAAGTTATGCAGGACACAGGTAGTCTTCACACACACCTGAATTCCCCCTGGTCACCCAACCGTGCAGTGCCCTACACGGTAACTGTAGGCAATCATTTTGAAGGAAACTCCAGTTGCAAGGTATCTGTAGGAATATGGGAGATAATGTCATTATTAGACTTTTACATCACCAGGTCATTGTGGATTACTAAAGTATATAGCTCTTAGAACATATCATGATAACATTGGATAGATACTGTAGATGCATGTATACACACGTACATGTGTAACATGTGACAACAGCAGGATCATATCAGGGATAGCAATACATAAATACCACTTGATGATGAGTTGATCATTTGATTAATCTGTTTAATGCTAAGGCAAGAACAAAAATGGGCACCCCTTTGAGTCCCCAGTGTCACGGTGCGTCGGATATATGGGACGATAGACGGAGACATCACACCCAGGACCAGGACTGAGAACTACTGGGACCTCTATATCTTAAGACAGGCTTTCACAGCTCTCTGTATCTGAGGACAGAAATCATCACAAGAAACAGACCTCATTATACTCAAATTAGACAGATTAGTAGTATCTCTGTCCTCACTTCTAGGGACTGGAACTAAAAGCACCTGCCCTATCTAGAATAGCCTAGTCTCTCCCTTCTTTGACAGTTGGAGCTGCTATCCTTTCACCCTCATCCATGGTTGTTAGCTAGCTACCAACAAATGAATTTGGAGTTTGTGTTTAGCTAGCTAATATTAAGTTAGGTAGCTGGTGATATTTAATTCACTTAAGTAGATATACAATATCATTGGCTAGATAGCTAGCTAGATAATAATACATATTTCTTTTGTAGATTTTCAATTTACTTACTTGAATAGGTTCTCTTTACCATGTGGACGATTGGAGACAGGGCAACAATATTTCACCAGAGCGGTTTAGAGCGGTTTAGAGCATATAACTATTTGTCTGTGAATAAATTAATGAAACAGAGAATGGGTTAAACTATTTACCCATTTAATAACCAGACTTGCTATGCTGAATTATTGATGCACAACCAAAATAGCTGCCACATGCTGCCAGCACGCCCTCAAGTGAGCCAATCTGGGTGGCCGAAGCGGCACGCGGCAATCTACCACGTGCTAGTGTACACAAACTGTAAACCCGCTTGGGACTGCGAGTTATGAGTCAACACGTGCATCACTAGTTTATACCTAGTACTAACACTATGTATTCAGAGCAAAATCAAACCATTGTACCTGTTGCACCATTAAGAGTCATGTCCTTTCTAGTGATACACCTGACCAGGGTATACATTGTGTCCTTTCTTCTGATACACCTGACCAGGGTGTACATTGTACAGTTAGTAGGGAGCAGGACAAGATATTACTTGTGGTAACACGATTTCAAAATATCAAGAAATTCACATATACAGCCTATTTTTCCCCATATATAGTCTCTGTGCATGTTCTCTCCTAGGCAGCCATGGCCAATGTGTTCATTCATTGTACATGACACAACACAAACAGACAAACTCTTTTCACTAGCTGCTAATGTTCCCTGAAATGTGTTCATTTGCTGCTCGGTGATGAAAGCAAAATGTCTTAATATCCAATTAACGCCACTACCCTACAGACAAACACTTTCAGATTATAGAGCTCAAAGTGAGTTTACCGCGCGCACACACACACTTTCTCCCGCTCTCTGTTTCCCTCTTTCCCCCTCTTCCTCTCTTTCTTTATGGAAAGCTGCCAAGGGAGGCATTTCTAATTACATCTTTCTTAGATGGAGTCAGAGGCATGGTGACAGAGCCAAAATGGAGCCCTGACCCGAGCCAGTCGCTTTCTTTCCTCTGTGAAAATGGGAAAGTTGACGGCACATGGGTGCTGATTTAAAACTACAGTACCTTAGTGCAATGGGCCAAAACATGGACTCCTTGGGCGCTTGAAAATCAAATTTAATTATGGACTTTTTTCCCTCTATTTTCTTCCACCCCGAGTCTCTCTCTCTTTCTTTCTCCACTTGATGCTCTACTCTTCCTGTCACTCTCCCCTCTCTGACTTCTCTTTGATTTATCCTCTCTAGCTTTTCCCTACCTCCATTCTTCCCTCCCTCCCTCTCTCATTCTTTCTGAGAGTGCTGCATTAAGATTTCTTGCACCGTTACACAAGGAGCAGAGGGAAAAGAAAATCCCCAAAAGACTCATTGGCAGCTTTCAAATTCAGTCCTGGAAGAAAACTAGTGTCCACTTCAGAACCTCTTTAAAGACAATGAGAAGGAACAAAGCCATTCTAAACTGACAATTGTGAATGCAAAAGAGAGAAAAAAATCACATATCTAAAATCTCCTCTATCCAAGCCACATATCTAATATCTCTTCTATCCAAGCCACATATCTAATATCTCCTCTATCCAAGCCACATATCTGTGAGGAGGAGTGATGGAATATTCATGGGACTGGGCTCTCACAGGCTCTCACTCATCTGTAAGTGACTTGGTTAAGCTTCACAATACATTTTAGATACTTTCGGGTGACTTGGGCATGCGAAAAATGCTAATATCGGTACAAGGAGATGGAAGGGATTTGTGCCACAGTGCAAGGAAAATAAAACCAATGCATGGTTTGCAGTAGATTTTTGGTGAACTATCCCTTTAAGACAGGCCCACTTCCAATAACAATTTAATACTAGACTGGCAGTTGACTGGAGTGGAAGTATTTTTTGAGTCAAAAGAGTGTTGAGGAGAAGAATGGTACCCCACTGAAATGAGATGAAGGTCAAGGCCCAGTGCAGTCAAAAACTTGATTTTCCTGTGTTTGATTTACTCAGTGGACAGTTTATTAGGTCGGACCCCCCTTTGCCTCCAGAACAACCCGAATTCTTCAGCGAAGCATTAAAGTGAATGACCTAATAAACTGTCTACTGGTTTTATATTTCCCCACTATGATGTTGGTAGGGAAATATTGGACTGAATATTTTCGTTTTTACTTCCCTACTCAGACCATTCCCAGACAGTCCTATCAAAATTCTGAGAAATACTTATTTGCTAAGAAGCTATTTTTTCTTCTTCTTTTTAACCATTATAATTGAAGACAATCACAGTAAGGTAATTAATTGTTACCCAGAAAAGGATTTGATATTGAGATAAAAACAGTTGCATTGGACCTTTAAAGGTGAAAGGCCATCAAAGGTTGACATCAACACTGAGTAGATTTAGCAAAACAATTGGATTGTACAAGACGGATCGTAACACTATTCTAAAAGTGGTAAAGGGACAAAAGAAAAACGAGTGAGAGATTTCTTCAAGCTCAATTTAACTCTGAGTTCGCTTTAGGACTTGTGGCGATTGACCATCATTAATGGAAGTCAGAACCCTGCAGTTAAATGTGTTTGTCTGATAGTGACTGGTTTGTGATGAGTGACTGGTTTCATCTCCTCTTAGACAGTTGCTTTGTTTCCTCTAGCCTGAGGCAGAGCAGGATGAGAATGGTTTACATCGGTTACATGATTGGCTGTCCCCGGAGGAAGGAAAGGCATTGGATGCCACTGTATTTCACTTCATTCTGTGGTGTTTTGAACCCAGCTATTAGATGTGCATATCCTAACACAGCTCTCCCTCCAAGGAACATCAGTGTTTTCTCTACCTTCAACGAACCGGTGTGGATTTTTACTGTCCTTATGTAACAGTATTTCAATGTTTGATTTGTTAAAAGTAATAACTGAGTAATGACAATCATAAATGTTTATAGCCAGTAAGAGACTGCTAATAACTTGCTAGCACAACAACTTCGGGAGCACAAGCTGCCGAAAGTAAGAACTGCAATTGAATTCCAAAATACAGTCAAAGAGGAGAATAATTATTTTGATAAAGGAAGTTCAGTTTTTACAAATAGAGGCATACTAAGACAAAATAAACGTGACACAGTGAGTAAATGATAACAAATTATTACAGGAAATTAAGAAATTATGAAAATGCTGGAAATGAAGGAACATTGGCAGCCTATAGAGAGGAGGCCAGGTATCTGGCAGTGTGTTGCCAAGACAACAACCTCTCCCTCAACTTCAGCAAGACAAAGGAGCTGGAAATGGAGTGCCGAGCACTCCTCCAGCCACATAGACGGGGTGTAAATATAGCTAGAGTAATACATAGGGGCTAATAGGCTAACATGCTATAGGTAATAGCACCCAGGTTTGTGTCATGAGCTGCAACGCTGCTGGGTTTTTCACGCTCAACAGTTTCCTGTGTGCAACAAGAATGGTCCACCAGCCAAAGGACATCCAGCCAACTTGACACAACTGTGGGAATCACTGGAGTCAACATGGGCCAGCATCCCTGTGGAATGCATTCAACACCCTGTAGAGTCCATGCCCTGACAAATTGGGGTCTTTTACCCCCAGCAGGTAGAACCTGTGATTGGCTGGCACTGGTCAGCTGACTGAGTTCCTGAATTGATAAGCCTGAATGAATCGTAAATAATGATGAGTGAGAAAGTTACAGAGGCAAAAATATCATACCCCCCAAAAATGCTAATCTCCCCTGTTATTGTAATGATGAGAGGTTAACATGTTTTAGGGTTATGATATTTGTGCATCTGTAACTTTTGGTCTTCACACCTTGTCATTGGATTTTCAACTTTGCAGAATCAACTTTATTTTTGTAAACTTAAGTTTACAATTTTATTTTGGAAAAAAAAATAGACAAATGGCATAGATAAAATTATTGGCACCCTGGAGCTAGTACTTGGTTGCACAGCCTTTGGCCAAAATAACTGCCAACAAATGGTTATTGTAACCATCAATGAGCTTACTGCACCTTTCTACAGACAATAGTCCTTTTGCACAATGTAGCATCGCCCACTTCCGCTCAACTTCCTACCCGATAAACAGCTTCCTCTCCCGATCGCGTCCCATACTAGCCTTGAAGTCGCTAATTGTATCACTAATATACTAATGGTAACCAGTATATTAATATAATCATATTTCTATTTTGTTTATTTATCATTCTTCTTGTAGTTTAAGACATGCCTTTTACAGTAGCTAGCTAACATAATGATTGCTCATTTGTTTAAATTCAAAACAGTTAAGAACAGGGATAAAGTGACAGGAGAGGTCAGCATGAGGGCTTGCTGCTACAGGTCCATGAGGAAAAATGAGAAACCACACAGTTTGAGTGTAGAGTGAAAAGTCAGCTGTTTGTGACACACTACATGCCGGTTACAACGTCAGAGATGAAGCCTAGTCTTAGACTAAGAAGTTCCTGTCCAGGCATTGCTTAGTCTAGGACTTGGCTTTACCCATGAAACCGTTCTTAGTGTAGTAATTGTTCAGTAGTCTTCCTTGCTGTTTTTGTAAGCTCTGTTATGTTGGACACATTAGATTACATTTAAACAAGGGCATATACCCTTAATAGAAAAGTTTAAACCCGTATTGCTGCAATGAATTTAGTGTCTGTTGCATGTTGTGCCAGTCAATTCTGTTTGCTGGTCGTGACACGTTGAGCGAACAAGCTGTATCTTTGTTTGTTATTTGACGGATTTGTACTGTGGTCGGTATGGCGGATAGTTCAGGTGGTAGCATTAGGGCAATTAATATTGATATTGATAATGATGATAAAAAGTGATGATCAGCTATTTACACCTGTTGTAAATCGGAGAAACAAGAGAAATCGCACTGAGGGAGATGGAGGGATGAATACTGCTGGGGAAACAATGACTAGTGTTGAGAGTAGACCTGTAAAGAGCAGGACTACTCTAGACAAAGAGGTTGGAGAAAGAAAGTTATAAAGTTATCATAGTGTTCCCAGAACCAGCAAGTAAGTACATTTGCATTTGACTAAAGCAATTAGGGAAGAGGTTGGGGTGATTAAGTAGTCAAATTCAGCAGCAGAAGGTTTTGAAATTGAAATTAAATGGGGGTCGGGTGAAATGTCACATTCCCAGTACTATGTCTAAACTGAGAGGAGTAATTGCTGAGATGCCAGTGGAAATTACCATGGAAGAAGTTAAGGCTTCCTTGAAAGGAGGAAAAGTTATTGATGCGAAAAGGATGAAAAGCAAACAGTGTCAGTCCAGCAGACACTACAACTGTACTGATACACTGAGGGGAAACTGCTGAACAGTGTCAGTCCAGTGGACACTACATCTGTACTGTTACACTGAGGGGAACCTGCTGAACAGTGTCAGTCCAGTGGACACTACATCTGTACTGTTACACTGAGGGGAACCTGCTGAACAGTGTCAGCCCAGCAGACACTACATCTGTACTGGTACACTGAGAGGAACCTGCTGAACAGTGTCAGCCCAGCAGACACTACATCTGTACTGGTACACTGAGAGGAACCTAGACCTGATACATCGGATGTTACGGTAGACCTGATACATCGGATGTTACGGTAGACCTGATACATCGGATGTTACGGTAGACCTGATACATCGGATGTTACGGTAGACCTGATACATCAGATGTTACGGTAGACCTGATACATCGGATGTTACGGTAGACCTGATACATCAGATGTTACGGTAGACCTGATACATCAGATGTTACGGTAGACCTGATACATCGGATGCTGAACCAGAATTCAAATGATGATCAGTATAATACATAGTATTATGGTGCCCCTTGTTGTTCAATGGAATGCTAGGAGTATGATAGCCAATGGACAAGAATTTAAGACGTTTATACATGATTTAGATGTTTTACTGGACGTGGTATGTATACAAGAAACATAGTTTAAACATCAATTGGATTATATTATACCTGGTTTTATCTCTGTGAGAAGTGATAGAATAGAGGGTTCGGATGGTGGGTGTGTTACATTTATCAAAGAAGGTGTAACACATAGAGGGATTCATGGTTTCAAAGAACATGAATGTGTGGCAGTGGAGATTTGTAGAGAACGAGGTAATATCACATAGTTTAATTACTATAACCCTTGTAAGCCCATCTCTGTATCTGAATTAGACATAGTTACGAAATCCAGTTAAGGTGATAAGGAGATATGGTGTGGAGATTTCAATGCGCATAACAGCTTGTGGGGGAGCAATAGCACAGATGCCAATGGTTTAGTGGTTGAAGATTTTATGGAGCGGATGGGACAAGTTTGTAAAAATGTTGGTCGGGGGACAGGTAAATGTGACTAGAGGTACATCGTCATGTATAGATCTTACATTGGTGTCCTCCTCCATTGCTGGTATATTTGAGTTGGATGTGAAGATAGAATACACAATAGGTAGTGATCCTTTCCCAGTCCTGTGCAACATAAATCTTGACGTATGTTTTCAGAATTGGTTTCAAATCGGTGCTTTGACAAAGCAAACTGGGAACTTTTTAACACTTTTTACACTTGTGTGAAAAGGAGAGTCGTAAATACATTGTCAATGGAACGGTCGGTGGAAGACTGTGCTGCATCTGTGAATTCAGTCCTATTGGATGCTGCCTTATTGGATATTCCAATTAGACTAAAGATAGTTCCTTGGTGGACTGATGTTTGTAATAAGGCCATCAATGATCGTGATTATGGTTTTAAAACTTTTAAGAATATTTTGACATTTGATAGCATGATAGTCTTTCAGAGAAAGATAGTGTTGGCTGGGAAAGTTATTAAGAATGCAAAGAAAGGTGTTTGGTGGGAATAGTTAGCTGAGGAAGATCTTATGGCTGACAGTACAGTGTATATATCTGATACCTGTGTTAGCTGAGGAAGATGTTATGGCTGACAGTGCAGATATATATCTGATACCTGTGTTAGCTGAGGAAGATGTTATGGCTGACAGTGCAGATATATATCTGATACCTGTGTTAGCTGAGGAAGATGTTATGGCTGAATTCATTATGTTTGAAATAATGAGGGCTTTGGAGGGGTGTGCTTTTACTTCTCCACGTGAGGTTTGATAATGCTACAGAAGTTTTGGGAAAGATTTTGAATTTATTTAACAACATTTTGGAGGACAGGAGTGCTACCATCAGGATCGAAACATGCTGTGGGTTTGCCTTTTGTGAAGCCTGGTAATCCAGTCCTGCTAGTTATAGACCTATTGCAAATCTCTGTAAATGAATAGAAAAGTTAATTGTAGGAAGATTGATGTATTATATGGAACATAGGGGTCTAAAAAAAAGAAGGACTACCCTTGATGCTTTAGTTAAAGTTAGTACTGAGGTGACAAAAGATTTGGAAATGAATTGAAGTGATGTCAGTAGCATATTCTGATATTGAAAAAGCTTCTGATACAATGTGCCGGGAAGGTCTACTGATTAAATTGAATGGAATTGGTATTAGTGAGAGAATGTATAACTGGATTATGGATTTCTTGTTCAACCGAACCTTCCAGGTAAAGGTAGGATTGGAGTTATCGAGAGAATATGAGGTGGAAAATGGAACTCCACAGGGTTGATGATTGATCATATCTTTGGGGATATCTGACAGAGTATAGAGGCGGCTGTATATGCAGATGACGGTGCCATTTGGAAAAGGGGAAGGAATATTCCTCATGTAATAGAGACAATGCAAGGTGCTGTTGTAGCTGTAGAGGAATGGTCCTTATCATGGGGTCTCAAGTTATCTTTATCAAGATGCTGTTGTAGCAGTAGAGGAATGGTCCTTATCATGGGGTTTCAAGTTATCTGTATCTAAATCTTGCCATATGTTGTTCGCTAACAAAAAGATTAAGGAAGACATCAGTGTTCAATTATATAGAGAACTAATGGAAAGGGTAACAGAATTTAAGTATGGTTTGATGAAAAGCTTACATGGAGACATCATATTACATGCATTGACACTAAATGTAAGAATGTATTAAAAAGTTGGTCTTGATTGGGGGGTCGATAGGCAATTTCTCCTGAATATTTATCGTACTTTGATGAGATCGTCCATAGATTATGGGTGTTTCATATATGGTTCTGCGGCTTTTACATTGCTGTTTCGCCTTGACAGGATGCAAGTGAGGGCACTCAGGATGTGAGATGGTGCTTTTAAAACTACACCAGTTGTAGATACTGGGGAAATACCACTATCCCTTATTTTTTATTTTTATATTTCACCATTATTTAACCAGGTAGGTCAGTTGAGAACAAGTTCTCATTTGCAACTGCGACCTGGCCAAGACAAAGCAAGGAAGTGCGACAAAAAACAACACAGAGTTACACATGGGAAATAAACTAACGTACAGTCAATAACACAATAGAAAATCTATATACAGAGTTCAAATGTAGTGCAAAATGCAGTAAGGTTAGGAAGACAATAAATAGGCCATAGTGGCTAAATAAATTACAAGAAGAGTTAAGCTAGCCCTGGCATACTGGGTACATCATCCTACACTGACAGTATTGTTGGAAATATAAACAATATCAAAAGAGGGGTTTTGGCCCGGAGATTGAAAAAAGGGTTGATGTACATGGACTCAGAGATATTGTTATAGTGCCATCTGTGGCAATAGGAAATTAGCCACTGTGGTTTTAAATGTAGGAACAACAGTGGATCAATATATTAGTAATCAGTTTTATTCTTGTCTTGCAGAGTATACAGATGGTTCAAAGGATCCCATGAATGTAAAGACAGGACCAAGTGTATTTATTCCTGAGTTCAATGTTAATCTATGCAAGAGACAAACTAATGATTTATCTGCATATTCAACAGAAACGGTTGCGATAACTGTTGGATTGCAATGGATAGAGGAAGTGCAACCGAGAAGAGTAGTAATATGTTGGGACTCTGCATAAGATGGGTTAGATTGCTGGCAGAGATAATGGGATGAAAGTAGTAAGGGCAGACATTTTTATTATACAAGGAAATCTAAATGGGAGATAGTGTTATGTAATGGGAAAAGAAGGGAGGAGGTCATGTTGTGTAGGATGATATTAGGGCATACGGGATTGAAATCATATTTGTAGTTGATAGGGAAACATGGTACTGGAATGTGTAATGGATGTATGGTGGAGGAAACATGGTACTGGAATGTGTAATGGATGTATGGTGGAGGAAACATGGTACTGGAATGTGTAATGGCTGCAGAGTAGAGGAAACATGATACTGGAATGTGTAATGGATGGATGGTGGAGGAAACATGGTACTGGAATGTGTAATGGATGTATGGTAGAGGAAACACGGTACTGGGATGTGTAATGGCTGCAGAGTAGAGGAAACATGGTACTGGAATGTGTAATGGCTGCAGAGTAGAGGAAACATGGTACTGGGATGTGTAATGGATGTATGGTAGAGGAAACACGGTACTGGGATGTGTAATGGCTGCAGAGTAGAGGAAACATGGTACTGGGATGTGTAATGGATGTATGATAGAGGAAACATGGTACGGGAATGTGTAATGGATGGATGGTGGAGGAAACATGGTACTGGAATGTGTAATGGATGGATGGTGGAGGAAACATGGTACTGGAATGTGTAATGGATGTATGGTAGAGGAAACATGGTACTGGAATGTGTAATGGCTGCAGAGTAGAGGAAACATGGTACTGGGATGTGTAATGGATGTATGATAGAGGAAACATGGTACGGGAATGTGTAATGGATGGATGGTGGAGGAAACATGGTACTGGAATGTGTAATGGATGGATGGTAGAGGAAACACGGTACTGGGATGTGTAATGGCTGCAGAGTAGAGGAAACATGGTACTGGGATGTGTAATGGATGTATGATAGAGGAAACATGGTACGGGAATGTGTAATGGATGGATGGTGGAGGAAACATGGTACTGGAATGTGTAATGGATGGATGGTAGAGGAAACACGGTACTGGGATGTGTAATGGCTGTATGGTAGAGGAAATGGTTAAACATGTATTATTATTGTGTGAAATGTATGATGTAGAAAGGGAGAGGTTGTTTGATAGGGTCAGAGAGGTTGAACGGGAGTGGGTGGTATTTTGGGTGGGGGTGATGGTAGTAGTGAGCTTTGCAGGAAATTATGTTATTTTATTAGAAATTCAGGTTAATTAAGAGAATATAGTGGAATACAGTGCATTTGGAAGAATTCAGACACCTTCAATGTTTCAGCATTTTGTTACGTTACAGCCTTTAAAATGTATTAAATCATTTTTTTGCCTCATCAATTTACACACAATACCCCATAATTACAAAGGAGAAACAGTTTTTTAGAAATGTTTACTAATTTATATTTTTAAAAACCTGAAATATCCCATTTACATAAGTATTCAGACCCTTTACTCAGTACTTTGTTGAAGCACCTTTGGCAGCAATTACAGGTGTGCCAAGCTTGTAGCATCAAGCTTGGCACACATGTATTTGGGGAGTTTCTCCTATTTTTCTCTGAAAGTCCTCTCAAGCTCTATCAGGTTGGATGGGGAGTGTCACTGCACAGCTATTTTCAGGTCTCTCCAGAGATGATTGATTGGGTTCAAGTCCAGGGTCTGGCTGGGCAACTCAAGGACATTCAGAGACTAGTCCTGAAGCCACTCCTACATTGCCTCGGCTATGTGTTAAGGGTAATTATCCTCTGAGGTCCTGAGCAGGTTTACATCAAGGATCTCTCTGTACTTTGCTCTGGTCATCTTTCCCTCATCCCTGACACTGAACCACCACCATACAGATGGTATTGTCCAGGTGATGACCCATGCCTGGTTTTCTCCAGATGTGGCACTTGGCATTCAGGCCATAAAGTTCAATCTTACATATATATTTACATCATTTAGCAGATACTCTTATCCAGAGCAACTTACAGTAGTGAGTGTTACACTTCCATACTTTTTTCATACTGGTCCCCCATGGGAATTTAACCCACAACCCTGGCTTTGCAAGCGCCATGCTCTACCATCAGAGCTCCACGGGACAACCATGTATATACAATGTCTAAGCCATGTTTGCAAATTGATTTCACATGCATATTGCACTTTATTTGAGTGTCGTTGTGGATGAGTAATCATGTGTTTTCATTTAAGAAAATACAAAGTGTTATTACTCCTGATGGTGCTCTCATCAGGCATTATATGACCCATGATCATATATGGAATCAGGAATACCAACACTTTGTATTTTCTAAATTAACTTAAGTTTACAAAAATAAAATTGCTTCTACAATGTTGAAAACCCAATAACAATGTGTGGTGACCAACCGTTTTTCATTTTTTCAATTTTAACTTATTTCAAAAGAAATAGGGAATAATTTAAGAAAAGTGCCAATATATTTGGCCGCAACTGTAACTATAGAAATGGTAACCATTGGTCGAGTACCAGAGTTTGAGGCTACAAAATAGGATCTAAATTCCTATGAAAAGTGCTAATAATAGGTTCAGTTTTGTCCTGGCATTATGCAACACTTATTTTAAGAGCAAGATGGAGACACAAACGTTCATTGTACAGGACAAGATTATATCAAACTATATCGGATGTGAATATTATATACACTGAGTGTACAAAACATTAAGGACACCTTCCTAATATTAATTTGTCGGGGCATGGACTTAATACACAGGGATGCTGGCCCATGTTGACTCCAATGCTTCCCACAGTTGCGTGAAGTTGGCTGGATGTCCTTTGTGTGGTGGTGGAGCATTCTTGATACACACGGGGAAACTGTTGAGTGTGAAAAACCCAGCAGCGTTGTAGTTCTTGACACAAACCAGTGCACCTGGCACTTACTACCATACCCCGTTCAAAGGCACTCTGGAGAGAGAGAGAGAGAGAGAGAGAGAGAGAGAGAGAGAGAGAAAGAGAGAGAGAAAAGAGTGACAAAGAGAGGTAGAGCATTTTAACATCCCATTATCCAATAACATTTATGACATTTTCAAGGCCAGGGGGCCTCCCGAGTTGTGCAGCGGTCCAAGGCACTGCATTGTAGTGCTTGAGGCATCACTACAGACCCAGATTCGATCCCAGGCTGTGTCACAGCCGGCAGTGACCGGAAGACCCATGTGGCGGCGCACAATTGGCCCAGCATCGTCCTGGATGTCCTTGTCCCATCGCGCTGTAGCGACTCCTTGTGGCGGGCCGGGTGCCTACAAGCTGACTGTGTTTCCTTCGACACATTAGTGCTGCAGGCTTCCGGGTTAAGAGAGCAGTGTGTCAAGAAGCAGTGCAGCTTGTATTGGAGGACGCACGGCTCTCAACCTTCGCCTCTCCCGAGTCCCTACGAGACTAACAACCAATTGGATATCACAAGAAAAAGGGAGAAAAAGCTTTTTTATAAAAAGGCCAGACTAAAAGACGATCAACGACTTGCTTTTAAAACCTTTCTACCCTAGTGTCAGACACTCAGTCTGACATGATGACAAGTTAAAGAAGAGACACTGACAGGTCTTACAAGAGGGCCAACTGAAGATCTTCACAGAGTGATTTTACAGTGACAGGGAAGGAGATGTGCATAACAATATGTAGTTTTGAAAGAAGCAATAAAGGAGTCCAGCAAAATAGCTTATGAAAATGATATTGAGTTTCAGAGTTGTGGCTGTCTTGACCTGTACCTATAAAAAACAACACTAACAAAAACAACGTTGGTATTCTGCCAACTGCTCTGGGATGGGGTTGAATACAGAGTTGTTGAGAGATACCCAGAGATGGAATCAGGTTGTTGTGGGTGAGTGAGTGAGTGTGTGAGTGTGTGTGTGTGTGTGTGTGAGTGAGTGAGTGAGTGAGTGAGTGAGTGAGTGAGTGAGTGAGTGAGTGAGTGAGTGAGTGAGTGAGTGAGTGAGTGAGTGAGTGAGTGAGTGAGTGAGTGAGTGAGTGAGTGAGTGAGTGAGTGAGTGAGTGAGTGAGTGAGTGAGTGAGTGAGTGAGTGAGTGAGTGAGTGAGGGTTGAAAACAAGTCGGGCCAGAGTGGAGTGATGGGAGACTGATCAATCAAAACAGCTACTGGTTATCAATAACTCCAGTCACCAATAATCTAATTGCATTCTAAACTAAAGACCATGATTAGTTGATTATTGGAGTCAGGTGTGGTAACAGGTGCTGGGGCAAAGTTGTGTCGCTAACCAGGCCCCCAAGGACACACACACACACACACACAGCATTTATCAATGTATTCATGAGGTGATTGAGTCACACAAGTCCTAGATCCCTGTAGATAGCTGGCTGCCAATGTTCCTCAGTCCTCGTCCTCACTTCATAATCTGCTTCTGAAACCCATCAGATTTTTCCTCTGTTTACCCAAACCGCAGCTAAAAATATTTCCTGGTTTCTGATTGCTTCAATTTTGCAAGGCCTTCCTCAGCTCAGCGGGAGGGAGGGAGCTGTTTTGCCAGATTGTTAAGCCTGCTTTATGGGGTGTTTCACGCTGTGGCATTGGCACTCTTCGGCCCACTTTGTCCCACTTTCTATCACTCTAGCTAGGCTGTTTGTCATGTGAGATCTACTCTAGCCATTTAGAAAAGTAGCCTTGTACGAACCATCCTCCGTGTAGCAAAACAGAATGTAAGCTCATGAGATCAGAATGGTACATACGAGGCTAGTAGGAAATGGGCTGTAGAATATCTAAACCAGGTTTCACTGACGTCTTTACTGAGCGTCACAGTCATTATCCATGCTGTGGGATGTTTGAGTTGGCATCACTTCACCACAACAAATAATAGAAATGGAGGTGGTTGCCTTGACTGCAGAAAGAGAACATACATCGACAGAGAAGTGAGAATCCAGAGGTGCTCGTTTAAATGTAATTTACTGCATCTGCACAGTGACAAGTCAAATGGCTGGGCTTTAGATCCTGTCCTGATGAAGAGGGACGGATGGGGATAGGCTAGGTGTGTGTGTGTGTGTGTGTGTGTGTGTGTGTGTGTGTGTGTGTGTGTGTGTGTGTGTGTGTGTGTGTGTGTGTGTGTGTGTGTGTGCGTGTGTGTGTTTGTTTGTGTTCGCACGCACGCAAAGTGAATGTGGAAAGTGCATGCGTGTGAAGTGCAAGAAAGATTTAAGAATGAAATGCAGATTATTCTTATATCAGTAGAATGGAATCTCACTAAGGGTGGCTTTCAGTGTTTCTAAATGAGTAGATCAAACACAGTTGTTACTGCAAGTCTCACAATCATTCCTTTCACTTAACGCTGTAGTATGAAACCTTCTCCCATCACTCCACTCTGGCCCTGACTTGTTTTCAACCTTCCGTCTCCCATGTGTGGCTATCATCAATTACTGTGACACTAATGCAGCAAATCAAGGCCACAGCTGTCCCTAATTGGAGGAGGCCGTATTGATAAGGAAGTATAAATGATTGGATGGTCAGTCCGTCAGTGATCAATAGAGAACCAGAGCAGAGTAAGGTTGATGCAAGAGTGTTGACCAACTACATTACATAGAGATAGGCCAGTATGTGGCCCAGAGACCAGGCTTTTCTGGGAACAGTCCTTTATGCGAGTAGTGTTCATGAAAAGCCTAACACAGCAGCAGAGGGTAACCAGCCAGCTACAGTTTGCAACTCTCTACTAACAGCACGTTATTGAACTCTCCCCAATCACCCACCGTCTTCTCTGGAAGTAAAGTATTCATCTCTCTGTAGTGAGTAGGCTATTTGGAAATGCATTCATGTATGATTGGGCACTGCGGTGATGAAGTCAATTTCAAGTCTGTTTATGGAAAATAATGGATATGAATATTATTCAGTAGACTTTAAAATCCGACATCCGAAAAGTGTTTCTCTTGCAGATGTAGCCTAGCTCCAGACATGTCTGGACTCTAGGGCACTGTTTGTGTATAGAGCATCACTTTGACTGTCTAATTAGCCAGAAAGCCATCATGGATGCATCATTAGAAGCAGCTTAGCAATTAGCGTACTACATTGTGTTCGCATGGACAATTTGGCAGCTTTAGTCCCCTGAAACTCACACCATCTCGTTAGAAGTAACTGGCCATTTGTCCTGTGTTGTGAAGTGTGTGAGCAACCCTTGTTGCTACTAGGGGGACCAGTAAGCACTATAGTGCATTTGGAGTATACAGACCCCTTGACGTTTTCCACATTTTGTTACGTTACAGCCTTATTCTTAAATTGATTAAATGAAATGTTTTCCTCATCAATCTACACACAATACCCCATAATAACAAGATTTGGCCTCCATCATTCTGAAATGGAAGAAGTTTGGAACTCCCAAGACTCTTCCTAGAGCTGGCCGCCCGTCCAAACTGAGCAATCGGGGGAGAAAGGCTTGGTCAGGGATGTGACCAAGAACCCGATGGTCACTCTGACAGAGCTCCAGAGTTTTCATCTGTGGAGATGGGAGAACCTGCTATAATGTGGATAAAGAGTTACTTGTCTAACAGAACACAGAGGGTGTTATTTAATGGAAGCCTCTCAAACATAATCCAGGTAGAATCAGGAATTTCCCAGGGTAGCTGCTTAGGCCCCTTACTTTTTTCAATCTTTACTAACGACATGCCACTGGCTTTGAGTAAAGCCAGAGTGTCTATGTATGTGGATGACTCAACACTATACACGTCAGCTACTACAGCGACTGAAATGACTGCAGCACTTAACAAAGAGCTGCAGCTGGTTTTAGAATGGGTAGCAAGGAATAATTTAGTCCTAAATATTTCCAAAACTAAAAGCATTGTATTTGGGACAAATCATTCACTAAATCCTAAACCTCATCTACATCTCGTAATGAATAATGTGGAAATTGAGCAAGTTGAGGTGACTAAACTTCTTGGAGTAACCCTGGATTTTTAAATTGTCATGGTCAAAACATATTTATACAACAGTAGCTAAGATGAGTAGAAGACTATCCATATTAAAGCACTGCTCACCTTCTTAACAGCACTATCAACAAGGCAGGTCCTACAAGCTCTAATTTTGTCGCACCTGGACTACTGTTCAGTCTTGTGGTCAGGTGCAAGTGGCTCAGAACAGGGCAGCACAGCTGGCCCTTGGATGTACAGAGAGAGCTAACATGAATAATATGCATGTACATTTCTTCTGGCTCAAAGTGGAGGAGAGGTTGACTTCATCACTACTTGTATTTGTGTGAGGTATTGACATGTTGAAAGCACCGAGCTGTATGTTTAAATGACTAGCACACAGCTCAGACACCCATACATACCCCACAAGACATGCCACCAGAGGTCTCTTCACAGTCCATAATATACTATGGGAGGCGCACAGTACTACATAGAGCCATGACTACATGGAACTCTATTCCACTTCAGGTAAGTGATGCAGTAGAATCAGATTTTAAAAAACGGATAAAAATACACCCTATGGAACAGCAGGGACTGTGAAGTAACACAAACATAGGCACAGACACATGCATACACACACATGATAACATAAGCACTATACACACACGTACACATGGATTTTGTGTTGTAGATAAACAACACACTTAGCGTGTTGTGAAATCTGAAATGAATGTATTGTAATGTTTTAAAAATGGTATAACTGCCTTAATTTTGCCGGACCCCAGGCAGAAGCTAATGGGGATCCATAATAAATACAAATACAAACCAACAATGCATTTTTAAGAAAATAGAGTTAAGAAAATATGTGTTTGTCTGCCTAAAGTTTAAAAAGTAACTCAATAAAATAACAATAACCAGACTACAGTATTAACAGGGGGTACTGGTACTGAGTCAATGTGCAGGGGTACAGGTTAGTCGAGGTAATTGAGGTAAAATGTACATGTAGGTAGAGGTAAAGTGACTATTCATAGATAATAAACAGAGAGTAGCAGCAGTATACTGTAGGTAGGGGTAAAGTGACTATGCATAGATAATAAACAGAGAGTAGCAGCAGTATACTGTAGGTAGGGGTAAAGTGACTATGCATAGATAATAATTAGTGAATAACAGCAGTGTAATAAAGCGTGTCAATGTAAGTAGTCCGGGTTGGGGGTAGAAGCTGTTAAGGAGCCTTTGGCAGGAAGCTTGGCCCCAGTGATGTACTGGGCCGTACGCACTACCCTCTGTTGCGCCTTATGGTCTGATGCCGAGCAGTTGCCATACTGTTAAACAGCTATCACTAGCACATTAGAGGCTGCTGCCTATAGGTATAGACTGGCCAATTTAAGAAATGGAATACTAGTCACTTTAATAATGTTTACATATCTTGCATTACTCATCTCATATGTATATTCTGTATTCTATACTATTAGATAGATAGATAGATAGATAGATAGATAGATAGATAGATAGATAGATAGATAGATAGATAGATAGATAGATAGATAGATAGATAGATAGATAGATAGATAGATAGATAGATAGATAGATAGATAGATAGATAGATAGATAGATAGATAGATAGATAGATAGATAGATAGATAGATAGATAGATAGATAGGTACTTTATTGCTCCCCCGGGGGGGAAATTTCATTGTCAAGCAGCTACAACAAAACACAGGGCAGGTGCAAAATGCCACAACGAAAGTACACAAAAGACAGATACACGGTACATGATACATATAGCGGCAGTATGAAAAAGTATAGAAATACAAGATATCTGGAGTGCAAAAAAAAGCTATAAAAAGACATTGCATAGTATGAGTGGTTGGCTGAATATGTACACTATACATTGGTGGATGTTGGATGGTTAACTATACTATACAGGTTGATGGCAGAGAAATACTTCAGTAGCTAAAAATGCGTATGATATGAGCGAGGGAATAATAGTTTACTTAATATACAGACTGGCTAAATGAACAGGTAAGTGAATATTTTGCATGGTTAAATTAGCTGTACAGGTAAATATACAGTTATATTTACAGATAAGTGAATACTTGCATGGTTACATAAACTGTACAGGTAAATGACAGGAAGAGATACTTTAATAGCTAAATGTGTGTATGATATAATTTGGGGTAATAATAGTAATTCCCTTAAAATACAGTCCTTAGTGCGCAGGGTATAATTACAGACAACTGCACGTATTGCACATTCGATATACTAAAAGCAATGAGAAAAGGTGCAACTGGCAGGATACTAATAATATGCATTCCTGAGTGAATGCCTACGTAAGTTAAGTCCAATAATTACTTACAATATTGCACGTGATATGATATAACAACTGTACATGAGTATGTATATACAGACCTGTATGAATAAATAGGCCCTGAGTGGATGTGTGCTGATGGACCAGAGTTACTCACGGATGGATGCATAATTGTTAAACTAGGTCCTAGCACCCCAACAGTTCCAGATCTATGTTGCCGACGGCACGGCACCCCGGTGAGGCATTATATAGTCTAATAGCCGCCTGCAGGAAGGACCTCCTGTAGCGCTCTCTGGCACACCGTGGTGGGATCAGTCTGTGACTGAAAGTGCTCCTCTGCGTCATAACTGTATCTTAGTCCGTGCCGCTCTAACATTGCTCGTCCATATACTGTATGTATATATTCTTAATTCATTCCTTAATTAGATTTGTGTGTATTGGGTATATGTATATGTAATTGTTAGATATTACTTGTTAGATATTACTGCACTGTCTGAGATTTGATTTGATTAGGATTTGGAATAATCTTCCAAGAGTCCTTAACAAATCTCCCGGTAAAAAACAGCCATGCATACCTAATATCCAATAGATTACAAAGCATGGTAACAAATGAGCCCGATATCATTACTTTCAAAGGCATGATATCATTACTTTCAAAGGCAAACAAAGGCAGACAAATCAATCTGATGTACCACAGGCTTTTATAACCACTGCTTACTGGAGCCAGAGACACTGAAATCGGCTTGGCAGTGCCAGAGGCATTGTGTCCAAAGGGAACCACTAATAACGGTTTATAGTGATGTCACATAGAAGTATGGATGATAATCTATTGTCAAAAAACGCTGACCTAACCTTGTAGCCAGATCAGTTAGTGCTTTAGCCAAATCCCATAACATTTGTTAGCTTGATGTACGACAGAGGATTTGGCCAAGTCACAAACAGATCTGGCTAACAGGCCAACGCTGTCAACAGCTGTCGCCGAAACATGAGCAATGACCCTGTGCTGAGGAAAATAAATTAAATCTGTAAAAACTATTGCTATTGAGGGTTTTTAACTCCTGTTATACATGTGTTACCTTGGATCAAAAGACACAATGTGCAAACCTTAGAGTTGAGAAGGCCAATCTGTTACATTGGCCACTGTAATAACAAGAGGAGACTGATGGCTAGCTTTCATTCATTCAGTGTTCTATCACTCTTCTTGCCAGACAGACAGACAGACAGACAGACAGACAGACAGACAGACAGACAGACAGACTGACTGACTGACTGACTGACTGACTGACTGACTGACTGACTGACTGACTGACTGACTGACTGACTGACTGACTGACTGACTGACTGACTGACTGACTGACTGACTGACTGACTGACAGACTGACAGAGACACACAGGCAGGCTGACAGAGACACACAGACAGACAGACACATAGGCAAACAGACAGACAGACACATAGGCAAACAGACACACAGATAGACAGGCAGAGAGAGTCAGACAGAGAGTCAGACAGAGAGCCAAACAGAAAGCCAGACGGACAGCTAGACAGAGAGCCAGACAGGCAGGCAGAGAGTCAGACAGGGAGCCAGACAGGCAGGCAGAGAGTCAGACAGACAGGCAGAGAACCAGACAGGCAGGCAGAGAGTCAGACAGGGAGCCAGACAGGCAGGCAGAGAGTCAGAAGGACAGGCAGAGAGCCAGACAGGCAGGCAGAGAGTCAGACAGGTCGTTGTTAGTTTGTCACCTCACCACCGACAAGAGAAGAGAAACAACAGATGGAAGAGAGGAGAGTAAGTACAGATCGAAACATCTCGGCCCTCCTCAAGGCTACACTGATCACTCGTGCTTGGCTGCCAGATGTATAGGTGTCCCCATAGGCCTAATATTTAAATTGAGGAAATGTGATCATAATCATTATTTTAGTGATCCACAGTAGTGAAAAGGCCCCCCATTCTGAAAATACCCGCCGTCCTGCTGGTGTGAGCTGTTCAACAGTGCATTTGCACTTGGTATGGGTCTATGGATGACAAAGTGAACTTGCCATTTCCAATAAAGAGATCAGTGGGGAATCGGGGATTCCCTGCTTTGCGATCCGTTGCCTACGCAACCACCAGCGTTTCATTAAATATGACTATACTTCTTTATTGCACATTTAATTCAACTGATACTGAGTAAGTATGACCTCCATGGACAGGGACACCAGTATCTTCTTGGCCTTGAGGTCTCGCCCCAACAGATGGGGTATTCCTGGGGCAAAGTTTGTTATTTTTTTGTTGCGGTGCGCCGCTTCTAAATAAATACAGGAGAAACACTGTGGTTGTGTCAGATGCCACTTCTGAGAGAGCAATCTGTCAGCACTGTGATGACTCACAAGTCAGGGGAGGAGGCCAGAGGGGACACTGAATCAATCAGCCCGATGGCCCAAACAGTGACAAACTCTTTAATCGCTGGAGCTTATGAGAGCCTGGGGCGGGCAGCTTAGTGGAGTGTCAGTCACACTTGATACTGCCACTGTCAGACTGACAGATGCACCTATTAATATTTCAACTGTGTATCACTGTGGAGACAAGACAGGTAATCAATCACACACTGACGCACCTTTAATCATTGAAATGTATGAGGGCAGACAGCGTCACAGAGCTTTACAGCAGGGTACCAAGTTGTACACAGAAAATAAACAAATGGCATGATGGACCGTTTTTTTGTCATTCAGGTCGGTGTCAAGACAGAGGGTCGTATACAGTAGACAAAGCTACGTCCCTCCATGGTGTCCATGTTCAGGTGTCTCCACTCTCCAGGTAGGAACATTGCTTAACACTAGAACCGCCATAGGCCAATGGCCACTGGCGTTTAATTTGGTAAGGGACAGATCGAAAGTTACAGAATGGTTACCTGGAGGAAAATGGGGGAGGTTCATGCTTTTTCCATTTCAGTCAAGGGGAGGGTTTATTATGATTTTTTTCATCTAGTCCAGGGGATGGTCATGCAATTTGTAATTGATGAAAGGTCAATATTTCTCAGTGTTTTAGAATGAGTTCCTTGTTAGGCTATATATCAATACATGTACGCCCGATGCCGCCCCCCATCTCTGATTCTCAGCTGGGCGCACAATATCAAGTTATCCATAGCCTATAGGCTATTTAGTGTGATCTCAATCAAATTATCCAAAGCCTATAGACTAGGAAGTGCATGCTCGGAGAAGCACAGAGCAAAGTTATATTTCTAAGATATCAAATCAAATATGTGTCACATGCACCGAATACAGCAGGTGTAGACCTTACAGTGAAATGCTTACTTACAAGCCTTTAACCAACAATGCAGTTTTAAGGAAAATAAGAGTTAAGAAAATATTTACTAAATAAACTAAAGTAAAAAAGAAAGTAACAAAGTAAAATAACAACAATGAGGCTATATACAGGGGGTATTGGTACCGAGTCAATGCGCGGGATGCTCAGATGGTGGAAATTAAACTAGCTGCATTGCACACTGCAATGGATATTCTAACACTGAGCCCACACTTGCTCTGCTCTTGCTGATCAAACGTTTTTGTGTGTTCTGCACTGCTGCCTAACCAATTTCTGTGTAGGGCTAAGGTGGCAGTTCAGGGGGAGAGTCAAAGGTTTCTTCCTCAAAAATAATTTTTGATAAGGCCTTGTACAAAGAATCTTGCGCACGGACTAGCCTATAGCCTGTTCAGTTTCATGAGCAGAGCACGAAGTGAGAAGGAGGACTGGAGGTCAACTTTGATAGCTTGCTAGTACTATAATTTATTTTCTTGCCCATGATGTATTTATTAGAGTTATTGATCTCACAATAAGCTGGATTTGAGTAACTTACATTGTGCTGCTGAAACTTGAAGCAGCAGCCGAGGCACAATCAATTGGAAATGGACAGCTTATGGTGCTGAAAGTAGGCAAAGTAAAGTAGGCTAATTCGAGGTAGGCATAATTAATTTAAATCGTCTTCATTTTAATAAGACTTTACTAACAACAAGAGGGCTTTGTGTTGTTCTTATGTTAGGCCCTGATCTGGCTATGGCATATGGCTGTGGGCTACACTAGTTCATTTATCAGACAAGATTTGATTAGAATTCCGTGGCATTATTTTATAGTATGAAAAATATAATTGAACAAACCTGAATAAAATAGAAAGGTTGTTATCTCCAAACAATTTAAGAGAGTGCGTACATACAGCCTTGACATTAAATTTTCACTAGATGTTGGTAACAACCCAAGTAATCCAACCAAAACAAATAAGTTCAGAAATTATTATGTATTATGGCCCCAACAGTGCTCACTGGAATATTCAGAAGCTTAGAAATGTGCCTATAACCAATGCCATCATTATGTTTTGCAACAATTAGGTTGCGAAGGTCTTGAGACAGCTCTTTGCTTTTACCCATCATGAGATGTGTCTTGTGTGACACCTTGGCAATGAGACCTTTTTTTAGGGTCAGTTGGGACTGAACCAGCTGATATTAATTTGTACTGACAGGGGGCTGGATTGCTTTTTAATTACTGATAGTTTTCAGCTGTTGTCTTGGCTTTCCATGCCTTTTTGCACCTCCCTTTCTTCATGTGTTCAATACTTTTTCCCTGTGTCATTTCACATTATTACACATAACTTAATTTCTGAACTTCTTTGTTTTGGTTTCTTTGTATGTATGGATTACTTGGGTTGTTACCAACATATGGTGAAAATTTAATGTCAATAGCACCTTTGGAAATATATTTACTGAGAAAAATGGTGACGTGTTCAATACTTATTTCACCCGCTGTATGTTGAGTGGTTAACAAAGACACAGGTACTTCTAGGTATATGCTTAATTTAGAGTTACTTATGTAACTTTAGTTGAGATACAAATGTTGGGCTATATGTTTTGATTTTTAATACATTCTAAGGCTGCATGATGCGACTATAATGATGATTTGAAAAAAGTTGCATGAAAAGCATGAGCTCTGCTTAGTTTTTTGCGTAAGTTGCACACACTTCATCAGTCTCTCATTCACAATTTGACAAGCACTTGATAATGCCTCGAATTTCCCGGCTGCATCACCTTTGTGTGGTCGTAATGCCCCCTAAAAAATCCAGGCCTTTTGCGGCCAGTGGCCGTTGTGCCCCTTAATTATAATTCCCTTTTCCCAGCTGCATGACGAAGCACCTCTCCCTCACATGGCTCTCAGTTTCTCAGGGGCTACAGGTGAAGACAGACACATCCTGTCCATATTTACTTTTCGTCAGCCAACAAGATTAGTAGGCCTAACGAACAGCAAAGGCCCTAACCTATGTCAATCTCCTATCCCCTATAGTACAAAAGTTGACCTATTCTATTCTGTGCGAGAAATAAATATTCCAAACATAGTCTGGGACAATTGCATCCCAATTGTGGGATGCGATATATCCCAATTAATACAACCATTTGCATCAAAAAACCTGTTTTAAGCAATGAGCAATAAACCTTAAAATGTTGATAGACTATTTTTTCACATTATAAGCGCAGCAATGCGCACATGGCATATATATTTACTAAATATTATATGTGTGAAATGTGTTGTGATTTAGAATGGAACATTATCATGCCCCTGTCTCGAAACAAGGGCCGCGGGAGAAAATACATGTCATCTATGCACCTAAATAGCGAATGAAGGACGCTTTTCCCGTGGTTCATTTTAATGCCAGCCAGGTAGGCTATACTACTCTTGTAAAGAGAAGCAATGTGCTGTCAAAAACAACAAAGGAGAGAAAGCAACCACGAACTGGTGTGAAAACTGCACAAACACAGATCCACAACGCAGGTGGGAAAATCATGAACTTAAATAGGATCCCCAATTAGAGACAATATAATGGGGACCAAACATAGAGTTCCCTAGAACTCTTCTGTCAAGCCCTGACCATGACAACCATAGAGAAGCCTAGAGGCCTCGCTACTGTCAGGTCCTGGGACACCGGCGTTGTTGGGTCTCCGGGTCAGGAAGCGGCACCGGGTTAGGAGGTACCGGGCTGGGGACCGGCACCTGAGGTACTGGTCTGGGAACCGGCACTGGAGGAACCGGGCTGGTCCCTCCACTTTCTCTACGTCTGGGAAGAGAGCCACCAGACATTCTGTCCACATCCTCCTGCGGTCCTCAAAACTGTCCTCGTCCTCCCTCTGGCTGGTTCCTGATCCCGAGATTGAAGGTCTCAGCTCCAGCCAAGCCCTCCACCACCTCCCCTGTACCTCCAGGGGCAGGTTGAAAAAACCCTCTGGGGGCCGCTGGTCCTCCACCCTTTGATGTCGCAGTCTCCCCCAGTCGTCCTCCCTCCGATCCCGGCTCTGCAGGTGCTCATCCACGAGCCCCCACGAGTTTGGGAACAGGAGCACCTCGTCATCCTCATCTAACTCCTGGGCGTACTCCTGCTCCCATGACTGTAGGGGCTCATCCATGAATCCCCACGAGTGTCGCGGCAGGGGCTCACCTCCCCCGACAGCTCCCTTAGACCCCCCCCCCCCCAAATCCGTATGGGGGTTCTTCCGGGCTGTTGGCTGGGCCTGCCTCTTGGGCCTGCCTCTTGCGTGCGTAGGCAGGACACGAGGAGCAGAGCCGTAATATAAAAACATTCCTTTTATTGTAATTCAAAAACAACAAAGGAGAGAACGCAACCACGAACTGGTGTGCAAAAACTGTCACAAACAGAAAAGTATTGAGGCTATTTACCTGTTGTTGTTTTTTACAGCTATTACTAACTTAAAGGGCCGAGACAAATGTGCCGAAGGGCCGTGGTACCCAGGAGCTAACGCGTCTCTCTCCTGAATGAATGATGTCAATGGATATATAGGTGATAAAAACCAGATAGAAAATTATAATTGTGAATGTGACTTCACAATTGAATTTGAATGAACTGAATGATGAAGAGAAAGGTGAAGAGGGTGAATATTTGAATATGATCTGAATGATGAGGGTGAAGAGGATGGTTGAATTTAGAACAATAGTGTAATGATGAAGAATTGTGGGTGGTCTAATTATTTTATTATGAAAGGCTGGAAATTGCATATAATCTCCCCTCTGAGAATCAAATCAGACACTGACTAAAACGTACAATGTGTGTAGGTCACAATGGCAAGCCAAACCAAACGAACAGCATGACAAATGCTGCAGAATTTAGATGAGCTGGAGTTGGATGGAGGATCAGATATTGTGCTTGAAATCGATGTTGCTGATTCGGATGTTGAATTCGAGCCCCCACGATGCCTGAGCCTCTCCGCAGAAAAAAACTAAAACGGGCCAACAGGAGTCTAGGACGGATGGCACAGTTTGGGTAGAAAATATTGACAAGAGCGCAACAGGGCCTTCTCAGAATATTCTCACAGGGAGAGCAGGCCCTACACCTCACGCAAAGAGACATATTGCCAGCGCACTCAACAGTTTTCTTTGTTTATGTGACATGTTGCAGCACATCAGAGATTGTACTGTCGCTCATGCACACAGAAAAGAAAACAGTACGTGGGACAAGTCTATGGATGAACTCAAAGCATTTATTGCAGTCTTGTATGTCCACGGGGCATACGGCGTAAAAAGCATGGATGTGGAGTCATTTTGGTCTGATAGGTATGGGGTAAATATTATACATATAGTCTTTCATTTGCCATGCACCAAATAGTATCTCATTGTATTATATTGTATTAAATTAATATTGTTTATTAGTATTAGATTTCTATATAATTCCAACCATTTCTAGGTTGGTGTGGATGCACTCGACCAGATGGCAAGACTCTGTAAAAGGATGTACTCGTCACTGGCCTGTTGCGGTGTTCTACAATGTGCTCGACATGGCCGCTATCAACATGCACGTGTTTTACAAGAAATGCATTAAAAATATTTCATAATGGATCTGGCATGTGAGCTTTGTGAGAACCACATGAATGCCAAGAAAGCAGCTACAACCGCCAAGCAGGCCACCAAGGGGGAAGCCAAGGGGGAAGCCCAGGGGGAAGCCATTTGGGAAGCCCAGGGGGAAGCCAAGGCAGCAGTGCGTTCCCTCTTCCCCACTCACCACAGCTCCCACCCGGCCTCCTGCTCTCCCTCTTCCCCAAAGCTCCCACCCGGGAACAAGAAGACAGTATCAAGTCGGCAGGTGCACACAAAACAACTCCCATGAAAACAGTGTGCAGTGCAACCGATTTGTTTGTGAAGCTTGCTCACACAAAGCCCTGAAGCTGTGTGTTGACTGTGGACCCAATGCATAAAGAGAAGACTAGATTGATTCATGTGTAAAGGCACATGTATGAGGGCACATGACAGTGTCCTATGCAATAAACAAATTAGTCTTGGTTTTGTATCTTGTCATGGATATATTTCCACAAATATTTATTTAAGCAATTCATCCTTTACAATTGTTCATGCACTGGTGCTTTTGTTTAGGAATACAGCAAATATTTGTTCCTGCTCATCTGGCTGGTTATATTATTATCTTTCTACTTCATCAAAAGACGCTGTAACTGGACTTTATTTAAGCAATAAGGCCCGAGTGGGTGTGGTTTATGGCCAATATACCACGGCTAAGGGCAGGCCCGGAGTGGCTAATCGGGTAGGCCGGGCTGGTTGTTGGGCCGAAAGGGCCGGTGACAGGGTCAGTAAACACAATATATTTTTAAATAGATTATTGTAGGCTACTCTTTCAGAAACGTGGGCTACATGTACGTTACACTTGCAGAAGTGTGGGCTGCTCTGCGTCGCGCGCTTGCACACCCTGCTTCTGATACAGTTGGTAGATGATGCGATTCAGACACAAACAAGCGCGAGCTGCGACCACGTGCCACAGGGTGGTCAAATGTTTGTGGACCTAGAACTAACTGACCGACCGCCCAAAATAGTGAGCTGAAAAAGACAAGAATATGGATAATAGAAAGAGTAAAGGCGGAGCTGGAAAAGCCAGAAGCTTGCAGCTTAAGAGAGAAATGTATGGTGACGATGAGACAGGTATGCTAACTTACAGTACTGTAGGCTACAGTACAGTACCAACTGCCAAGATGTCAGGAGTGCAAAACAAAACATAACGTGTAACAATTGCCTATAAATCACAATTCAAGTTTAGTGTAAAGGAATTGTGTGGCCTTATGGCAGCCAGCATATAACATATACGATACTAATAAGTGCTTTGTTAAATGCAACATTTTCTGTTACGAGTGTGAGACACTTTCTTGTCTATTGTAGCCTCTAAGCAGCAGCCAGTACCAGTAGACCAGTTTTCTTCTGGCAGTGAAGAAGAGGCAGTTCCAGGCGTCAGCCATGAGCCCATAACGCCAGAGGGGGCAGGTAGAATTACTCAATGTTAAAGACGATCAGAACACTTCTGTTTTGTAGGGAGGGGGGACTTGTGCTAACAATTATAACAATTAAAACATTTTTTAATGATTTAGATTTAGTGTCTGAGGCAGTGCCAGGACCCAGTAATGTGCCTAGAAGGATCCCTGCTGTGGAAGACACAGGTAGAGCTGTTGTACCACATTGTGTGAACAATCTAACATGACCAGATATATTAGTTCAATATCACCACTATTTATACCCACATATTACTAATGACCTATTATGCTTTTTATCATTAATAGTAGAATAAGAATAGTAAACATACAAATACCACAATTGAAAGGGAATGGATGAAAATAAATATGCCTGCATGTTTTGGCATGGAAAAGAAGTCTACGTTGTATCAGTCAAAACATGTTTCCATGTTAAACTAACTAAATTAGCTAAAGCCTTACAGATTGCTTTTTATTGTAATTTAAAGCAGGTACAGATGAGTCTCATGGGCCTCCTGAAGGAAGTGTTAAAGAGAGAGCAGAGTCGACTCAGGGACTGATCACCGAGGCAACAACAGCAGACACATGAAGATAAGGCTGATTGTTTTCATTACTTCTCTCACCCTCAGTCACATGATATAGATGTGTTTTTTTGTTATCATCCTCAACAAACACCAAAAAGTCCTACACCAAAAGTTTTTAACAACAAATATGGGACCAATCACAAGTGGTTGACTTACTGTGAAAAAAATCAACTGTCTGTTTGGCGTTTGCACATTTGGTTAGTGATAGCCCTTTCATAAAGGGTGACATGAAAGCCTGGAAGTATATTCACCAAAGGATAGTGGAACATGAAAAAGGTGATATCCATAGAGATAGTGCAGATGCTTACTTTCTAAATGTAAAATAGGCCGATGTGAAAAGCCTGTTGACTGGCAACCAAATGTTATTACATAGCGAGCAAGTGAAGAAGAAACGTCAGGTGATGGAGCGCCTAGTGGATGTTTTATTTTATTTTTTATTTCACCTTTATTTAACCAAGTAGGCCAGTTGAGAACAAGTTCTCATTTACAACTGCGACCTGGCAGTTACAGTCATGTGATGTCATTAAAGTTATAGGCAAATGTGGCCTTAGCTACAGGGGAGATAAAGCAGAGGCTGCTTATAGCTTATAGCGTTGTTGTTAATCATGTCCTAGAATTGATTCTACTCGAGCAAATATGACGTTTGCCTCCAAAAGCATGTAAACAAGACACAACTGACTTTTGCCAGACAACACCTGGGTAAAGTCAGTTGTGGCTTGATATTCTTTTTTGAGAGCAGAGGATATATATCCTCTGCTCCCCCCCATGTCTTTGTGTAATATTGTTTTACTTGAGAGGTTGTACTCTGCTCGAGTCGTGTTCTCTCGGGTTGTTTATTCACCCGTATATATTTTTCTCTTGTGTATTTTCTCCAGGTTTTCTTCCTGTGTCATTTTCCAGGTGTTTACCTGTTGATGTTTATTTTTGTTCCTGATACGTTTGTGTCTCGCTCGTATTGTTTCCACTTGTATGAGGATTCACCTAAGGATAATGAATACCTTTCGTGAGAATCACTATCCTGTGCCTGGCTCCAATTCCTCAACACACCCCTCACAGGAAGAGATGAGTCAATACTAGCATCACAGACAACTGTGCCCAATAGGGGGAAACTAGGTGGTGGGCTAAGGATCAGGCTCTAAGTAAAGTGTTTGGGCGCTTCGGGAATCCTCAGGAAGCCTTGTTTTTTGATGTGCCTATGACTTTAGACACCATTCTAGAAGACAGTTGTCAGGCTCTGGCCATAGAGAAGCATATTTGCTTCTCTATGTAACCATGGTCAGAGTCTGACAGGTCTATTCTTTCTGGTGGTGGTTTGTGTGGGATCCCTAATTAGAGGCAGCTTCATAGGAAAATTATTATACATAGTAAATAAATAAAAATCAAGGTCGAACTATAATGTATGCACCCTCACGTGACAACAGTAGACCAAAGCCAACTGTGAGGGCCAAAGCAAAGGGATTCATAGAAGGCCTTTTGAAGTATGAGACAGTGCTCACTGCTCAAATCTTCCTTCTCATTTTTGAGCATACATCTCCTCTTTCAAAATACTTACAGACAAGGGGAATTAATATTCTCACAGCTCAACGTCTGGTTGAGGGGACAGAGGACAGCCTTAGGAAGTGTGTTAGGGACTTTGCATGAGTTAAGAGAGCAGCTGATGAGTTTGTGAAGTGGGCCAGTGGAAAGCTGCAAGAGAAGGAAGACAGTGAGCTGGTAGTGCAGACTGCCCTTACTGAGAAAAGGGTCAGGAAAAAGAAAGCAATGCCAGGAGAGTTTGCAGAAGATGAGCCACTAGCATCACCTGATACTGATTTCAAGGTCAAAGTACACAACGTCATTGTAGACACTGTGATAGACAGTATTCATAGGAGGTTTTCTGCTAATGAAATACTTTGCTCCGATTTTGCCTGTTTGGACCCCAGAAACTTTTCTCAAGTGACGGGAAAATGGGCTCCTCAACTCAGCTCTCAAAGTAATAAGCAAATGTTTGCTTAGGTTTGACAATAGTTACAGTTGGCACATTATGTGGTGAACTGTTCAGCCTTGCGTCCCAGTGGGACAGAATAAATATGTCCCCTCTGGAGGGTTGCACTGTCAGGACAGCCAGTGAGATGCCACAAGGAAGTGAGGAGGATCCTTCCATTGACCAGCAGGATGGTCCATGTTCCTCCTGTAAAAACTGTGTCATCCTCTCTCAGTACAATCTCCTAACTGATGCCTACCATGTGATTGGACTGGCCTACAAATTACTATTAACACTGTCCATCACACAAGTAGCCTTTTAGAGAAGATTCTCAACAGTGAAATTCATAAAAAAAACAGACTCAGGAGCACTTTAACCAAGAAGCACCTGGACACTGAGAAAGAAATGATCATGTCTTTGGACAATGATACGGTAATAAACAAAATTGCTGAGACCAGTGCACTGCTCAGGCGTTCATTAATGTTTTAGGGTTGGCCATGTTTCCGTAAAGCTACACTCATGCACAGGGAAAAACAGACTATGACGTCATTGGAAAGTTATACTGTGTGAATAAAGATGCAGAGAACAGTGCAATGCTTTTATTTTATTTTTTATTCATATTTGAGGGTTGGATATCTTTAGTTGTGAACACTTATTTGCACTGAATTCAGATTTTGATATTGTGTAAAAAATACTTTGTGATGTGGTAGAGAATACTGTAATCATATTTATGTTTGATGGTTGGACATGTGCACTATAACCCAGGAGCTTTCATGCTAATGTGCACTGAGAAATACAGATAGTTAGTTTAGACAAAATAAGTAAGTGTTAGTAAAGGGTCTTCATGATGCCCTCTTGAAGACGGAAGGGACACAGCCAGCGATCAAGGATGAGTTGATGAGCAAGGTGAGGTAAGGGAGAAGGTCTCCGGAAATGGTCTGGAGAAGAGAGGAGGGGATAGGGTCAAGCAGGCAGGTTGTTGGGCGGCCGGCCGTCACAAGTCGCAAGATTTAATCTGGAGAGAGGGGAGAAAGAAGTCAATGCATAGGGTAGGGCAGTGTGAGCAGGACCAGTGGTGTCAATAGGCTTAGTAAATGAGGATTGGATGTCGTCAACCTTTTTTTCAAAATGGTTGATGAAGTCATCCACAGAGAGGGAGGAGGGAGGGAGGGAGGAGGAGGAGGAGGAGGATGAGGAGGTGGAGGATTCAGCAGGGATGAGAAGGTGGCAAAGAGCTTCCTAGGTTTAGAGGCCGGGGCTTGAAATTTAGAGTGGTAGAAAGTGGCTTTAGCAGCAGAAACAGAGGAAGAAAAGGTAGAGAGGAGAGAGTGAAAAGATGACAGGTCCACAGTGAGTTTAGTTTTCCCCCATTTTCGGCTGCCCGGAGCCCTGTTCTGTGAGCTTGCAACGAGTCGTCTAGCCATGGAGCAGGAGGGGAGGACCGAGCCGGCCGGGAGGATAGGGGACATAGAGAGTCAAAAGATGCAGAAAGGGAGGAGAGGAGGGTCGAGGAGGCAGGATCAGGAAAGAGATAGATAGATAGGTAGGTAGGTAGGTAGGTAGGTAGGTAGGTAGGTAGGTAGGTAGGTAGGTAGGTAGGTAGGTAGGTAGGTAGGTAGGTAGGTAGGTAGGTAGGTAGGTAGGTAGGTAGGTAGGTAGGTAGGTAGGTAGGTAGGTAGGTAGGTAGGTAGGTAGGTAGGTAGGTAGGTAGGTAGGTAGGTAGGTAGGTAGGTAGGTAGGTAGGTAGGTAGGTAGGTAGGTAGGTAGGTAGGTAGGTAGGTGAATTTGAGATTGGTTACATTTATCCAGGCCCATTCATCCGCTTACTAGGCAAGGCAAGGCAAGGCAAGTTTATTTATATAGCACATTTCATACACAATGGCAATTCAAAGTGCTTTACATAGAAAAAATTAAGATAATAAAAAGAAACAAGAACAACCGATACGGGTGAACTACCAAAACAGAGGCGGGTCCCCACTTTATTGTTATTGTTTCAATTAAGGAGTCAAGCTTTAATGCTAAATTCAAATGCTCATTAATCCATGCAGAAAGAAAGGAATATGGTTCTGGAACTGACCCTATATATAGTCACCTTACCCCTATACATATCGACATCTATCACTCCAGTATCTCTGCACATTGTCAATATGGTACTGGAACTGACCCTATATATAGCTTCTTACTTTCTCCTGTTCTTATTTATTATTTTTTACTTCTTGTGTGTTTTTGTTCTACCTTGTAATTTTTTGTATTACATTGTTATTCATTACTGCATTGATTTGGAGCTTGCAAGAAAGGCATTTGCTAACACGTAGTAAACTACCTACAGGAACACATAATGTCTGGTTCAAATGTTATGGTCTGGTTTAAAAGCTATTTTTCTCACTGCATGTGCTTTTAAGAGAAAGATGGAGCGCCCATAGGTGTTATTTTACACAGACACAGATCTGGAATGCATTCAGAGGAGAAAAGGGCTGGTGCATTGTGACCCCCTGTCTCGTTCCCTCAACCTCCCTCCCTCCCTTGCCCCTGAAACCCCCCCCCCCCCACGTGGGCCACGTGGTTCCCTTTAAGACCACGCAGATCTGTCTAATCCCTCTGCAACATCCTCCCTCTCTCACGCTCCCTGAAGGCAGGTAGGCCAGATGTGGTGGTCTTAAACACGTGGTGGTCGTTGACATGTGGTCGTCTTTACTAAAACACAATGCTGTCTAATCCCTCTGCATCATCATCTCTCTCTCTTCCTCTGTAAAGCAGGTAGCATTAACAAGTGATGGTCTTTAACATGTGGTGGTCTTTAACATGTGGTGGTCTTTACTAAAACACAATGCTGTCTAATCCCTTTACCCTCAGATACAATGTGCAGGGGCACTGGTTAGTCGGGCTAATTTCGGTAATACAGTGGGGAGAACAAGTATTTGATACACTGGCGATTTCGCAGGTTTTCCCACTTACAAAGCATGTAGAAGTCTGTAATTTTTATCATAGGTACTCTTCAACTGTGAGTGGCGGAATCTAAAACAAAAATCCAGAAAATCACATTGTATGATTTTTAAGTAATTCATTTTTCATTTTATTGCATGACATAAGTATTTGATACATCAGAAAAGCAGAACTTAATATTTGGTACAGAAACCTTTGTTTGCAATTACAGAGATCATACGTTTCCTGTAGGTCTTGACCAGGTTTGCACACACTGCAGCAGGGATTTTGGCCCACTCCTCCATACAGACCTTCTCCAGATCCTTCAGGTTTCGGGGCTGTCGCTGGGCAATATGGACTTTCAGCTCCCTCCAAAGATTTTCTATTGGGTTCAGGTCTGGAGACTGGCTAGGCCACTCCAGGACCTTGAGATGCTTCTTACGGAGCCACTCCTTAGTTGCCCTGGCTGTGTGTTTCGGGTTGTTGTCATGCTGGAAGACCCAGCCACGACCCATCTTCAATGCTCTTACTGAGGGAAGGAGGTTGTTGGCCAAGATCTCGCGATACATGGCCCCATCCATCCTCCCCTCAATACGGTGCAGTCGTCCTGTCCCCTTTGCAGAAAAGCATCCCCAAAGAATGATGTTTCCACCTCCATGCTTCACGGTTGTGATGGTGTTCTTGGGGTTGTACTCATCCTTCTTCTTCCTCCAAACACGGCGAGTGGAGTTTAGACCAAAAAGCTCTATTTTTGTCTCATCAGACCACATCACCTTCTCCCATTCTTCCTGGGTCATCCAGATGGTCATTGGCAAACTTCAGACAGGCCTGGACATGTGCTGGCTTGAGCAGGGGGACCTTGCGTGCGCTGCAGGATTTTAATCCATGACGGCGTAGTGTGTTACTAATGGTTTTCTTTGAGACTGTGGTCCCAGCTCTTTTCAGGTCATTGACCAGGTCCTGCCGTGTAGTTCAGGGCTGATCCCTCACATTCCTCATGATCATTGATGCCCCACGAGGTGAGATCTTGCATGGTGCCCCAGACCGATGGAGATTGACCGTCATCTTGAACTTCTTCCATTTTCTAATAATTGCGCCAACAGTTGTTGCCTTCTCACCAAGCTGCTTGCCTATTGTCCTGTAGCCCATCCCAGCCTTGTGCAGGTCTACAATTTTATCCCTGATGTCCTTACACAGCTCTCTGGTCTTGGCCATTGTGGAGAGGTTGGAGTCTGTTTGATTGAGTGTGTGGACAGATGTCTTTTATACAGGTAACGAGTTCAAACAGGTGCAGTTAATACAGGTAATGAGTGGAGAACAGGAGGGCTTCTTAAAGAAAAACTAACAGGTCTGTGAGAGCCGGAATTCTGACTGGTTGGTAGGTGATCAAATACTTATGTAATGCAATAAAATGCAAATTAATTATTTAAAAATCATACAATGTGATTTTCTGGATTTTTGTTTTAGATTCCGTCTCTCACAGTTGAAGTGAGAGACGGAATTTGTAAGTAGGAAAACCTGCAAAATCGGCAGTGTATAAAATACTTGTTCTCCCCACTGTATGTACATGCAGGTATAGTTAAAGTGACGTCAGGAAGTCCAGCATCCAGTTGCAGAGGAAGGTGTTCAGTACCCGGAATCCTTCGCTTGGTGATGATTTTTGAGAGCACTATGGTGTTGAACGCTGAGCTGTAGTCAATGAATAGCATTCTAACATAGGTGTTCCTTTTGTCAGGTGGGAAAGGGTAGTGTGGAGTGCAATAGAGATTGCATCATTTGTGGATCTGTTTGAGCGGTATGCAAATTGGGTCTATGGTTTCTGGGATAATGGTGTTAATGTGAGCCATGACCAGCCTTTCAAAGCACTTCATGGCTACATACGTGAGTGCTACGGGTCTGTAGTCATTTAGGCAGGTTACCTTAGTGTTCTTGGGTACAGTGACTATGGTGGTCTGCTTGAAACATGTTGGTATTACAGACTCAGTCAGGGACAGGTTGAAAATGTCAGTGAAGACACTTGCCAGTTGGTCAGCACATGCTCGAAGTACACGTTGTGGTAATCCGTCTGGGTGACAATAAACAGTCTGATTTTAACTGTTGTCTTCCATCATTTTCAGCTGTATGCTACCCTATTTGTTATACAGTGAACTATATAGTGCCCTAAAGTGCTCTATGGGCCCTGGTCAAAAGTAATGCACTATAAAGGCAACAGTGTGCCATTTGGGACGCATCCTAACTATCTGAGAACAGATCTCTGTGCTGCAATAGAGATAGTGAGAGAGCAGAAGTGGGTATGGAGAGAGATGGGGGGGGGGGGGATATGACAGACACACACATTTCACTTAACTTGTGCAAACACAATAAAAAAATCTATATTTTTATTTTCTTTTTGTGAAATGACACACAGCTACTGACAGGAGAAATATAATTCAAGGACAATGTAGGAGATTATCAATGTTCAAACATTTCTGTCAACACACAATCTAGACTCCCACTGTGCTTCGCTTTTCAAAAGGCTGCAAATGTCTACCATCTTTACTTTGTCCTAGACTCACTGATTCACTACTACTCCAAACAAGCTGAAAAAGAAACTGAACAAAAAAATAAGCCAAAGTTGAAAAGTGTATCATAGCACATTTATATAACCAACCTCACTTTATTCTTTGAAGAGACTTGGGAGGAAAAAATACACTAAACCTACAACAAAAAAGTTGAATGGCGTAGCAGGTGAATGGTTCAGCCAAACACTCTCTTTGAAGAGTAGCATCCCACTCCCTTTAGAGGGGTGATAAGGAGAGATGGTGATACTTTAACTAAAGTAAGTCTATGACTATCACTGTGTGCTTTGAAGTGTAAGAGAGGCTGAGAACCATTTTCACTCTGTAGATAGAACACCCCCATCAAAGTCCTATTGTGACATCACCACACCTGCGCTGTGACATCATCACGCCTGTGTTGTCACATCACTTCCTTTATATGCTTGACTCAAGTGTCGGGGGGGGGGGGGGGGGGGCACATGAGGGTTCCTTTGTACTGCATGAGATCGCACATCCCACCTATACACTCTACTCTTCCTCTCCTCCAAACACTGTCTCCCTCACTCCTCTTTTAGTTGAGTCTCCAAAGCCAGAGTCTGGATGTTTGTAGTGTATATTAGAGGTGTGCCGAGTACTCGGACAAATGGATATGGGCAATTTTCTGGATCCGATTATGATCCAAGTATTTTTTGTAATTATCCGTGAAAAGTACTTTTTGAGTGCCAGCACCTCACCTGCATCTATCTCATGTCAGTTATTCAAGTGAGGTGCTGCGTGGTCTAAATAACTCAATTGGCTAGTTTGCCTGTCTGTCAAGGAAATGGTGGGCTGTACATTGATCCTGCTGCTCTGATTGGATAAAGTGAACCTGTATATCTCTGTCCACTCACGTCATAATTTCACCCGATCTCTTTCACTTCTCTGTTTCGGTCTGATCATTCAGAATGCTGCTGCCTCCTGTTAGCCAGCTACTATGATAAATGGCAAGGACATTTGCTATCAAGCTATCAATGTGCATAATATCTATCAAGCTATCAATGTGCATAATATCTATCAAGCTATCAATGTGCATAATATCTATTAAGCTATCAATGTGCATAATATATATCAAGCTATCAATGCGCATAATATCTAACAAGCTATCAACGTGCATAATATCTAACAAGCTATCAATGTGCATAATATCTATCAAGCTATCAACGTGCATAATATCTAACAAGCTATCAATGTGCATAATATCTATCAAGCTATCAATGTGCATAATATCTATCAAGCTATCAATGTGCATAATATCTATCAAGCTATCAATGTGCATAATATCTATCAAGCTATCAATGTGCATAATATCTAACAAGCTATCAATGCGCATAATATCTAAAAAGCTATCAATGTGCATAATATCTATCAAGCTATCAATGTGGATAATATCTATCAAGCTATCAATGTGCATAATATATATAAAGCTATCAATGTGCATAATATCTAAAAAGCTATCAATGTGCATAATATCTATCAAGCTATCAATGTGCATAATATCTATCAAGCTATCAATGCGCATAATATCAATTAAGCTATCAATGTGCATAATATCTAACAAGCTATCAATGTGCATAATATCTATTAAGCTATCAACATGCATAATATCTATCAAGCTATCAATGTGCATAATATCTATCAAGCTATCAATGTGCATAATATCTATCAAGCTATCAATGTGGATAATATCTATCAAGCTATCAATGTGCATCATATCTATCAAGCTATCAACGTGCATAATATCTAACAAGCTATCAATGTGCATAATATCTAACAAGCTATCAATGTGCATAATATCTATCAAGCTATCAATGTGCATAATATCTATCAAGCTATCAATGTGCATAATATCTATCAAGCTATCAATGTGCATAATATATATCAAGCTATCAATGCGCATAATATCTAACAAGCTATCAACGTGCATAATATCTAACAAGCTATCAATGTGCATAATATCTATCAAGCTATCAACGTGCATAATATCTAACAAGCTATCAATGTGCATAATATCTAACAAGCTATCAATGTGCATAATATCTATCAAGCTATCAATGTGCATAATATCTATCAAGCTATCAATGTGCATAATATCTATCAAGCTATCAATGTGCATAATATCTAACAAGCTATCAATGCGCATAATATCTAAAAAGCTATCAATGTGCATAATATCTATCAAGCTATCAATGTGCATAATATCTATCAAGCTATCAATGTGCATAATATCAATTAAGCTATCAACATGCATAATATCTATCAAGCTATCAATGTGCATAATATCTATCAAGCTATCAATGTGCATAATATCTATCAAGCTATCAACGTGCATAATATCTATCAAGCTATCAATGTGCATAATATATATCAAGCTATCAATGCGCATAATATCTATCAAGCTATCAATGTGCATAATATCTATTAAGCTATCAACATGCATAATATCTATCAAGCTATCAATGTGCATAATATCTATCAAGCTATCAATGTGCATAATATCTATCAAGCTATCAATGTGCATAATATCTATCAAGCTATCAATGTGCATCATATCTATCAAGCTATCAATGTGCATAATATCTATAAAGCGGGGCGATGGTAGGGAAAAAGATAAAACGCAGACGTGCATTCTGACTTGGTCAAAGTCTAGGTCCAAAAGGCTGCAAGTGGAGTACGCACAGAAACAGGGAAGACACAGGGAAGACACAGGGCAGACACAGGTCAGACACAGGCCAGACACAGGTCAGACACAGGTCAGACACAGGACATACACAGGTCAGACACAGGTCAGACACAGGTCAGACACAGGTCAGACACAGGACAGACACAGGTCAGACACAGGTCAGACACAGGACAGACACAGGTCAGACACAGGACAGACACAGGTCAGACACAGGTCAGACACAGGACAGACACAGGTCAGACACAGGTCAGACACAGGCCAGACACAGGTCAGACACACACCCCTCAACTGCTCCTAACCTGCAGCTTGTTTGGCCTATAAACACGCAGGGAGATAGCTATCCTATTTTGCCTACTTAGGTATATTAAAACATGAAACATTTTTCCAATCACATGTATAATCTGATCCGATCCAACTATCAACTGTCAATTTACAGATACGAGTACAAGTATGGCCTCTACTAGTGTATAGGATAACAAACTACTAACCATCGTTTCTTGGCTAAAGGAATGATGTGCATTGATTGAGTAAACAGTAACTCCAACTGTCATTGGGTGGCGATAAAGTAAACGATTCACAGATTGGGTGACAATTGTCGAGCCCTATTAAAAGCACTACTACGATATAGCCCAGTACAGATACAACAGCAAACATAAGACGAGTCAAGAACAGAAAATGTGCCAGTTTTAGAATTTTGTGTTGTTAAACAGCTGACAATACCTGGCGTTCAGATTTTTTTAAAGGAGAGCGCAGTTGAGACTGTCTCCATGGCAACAGTGCCTCTTTACAATGACATGATGAAACTTTGAAATAGTTGCCACTTGTAGCAAGGTGTTATGAAATACATGCACCAAAAACAAGGCACACTTTGTAAGTTGTCAGAGAAGTATTATCAGCAAGCTAGTGTAGCTAACTGCAGCAAAATAGCTAGCTAGCCATCTGCTTAGCTAGATAGCTGCTTGGCTAAATACAGAACGCCAGCACACTGTTCTCTGATTGGCTAAACAGATCCGTCTCGTTGCAAGTCTTTAGCTAAGATTTGACATGTTGAAATTTGGAAATGCCCAGAAGATGATTGTTGAACCACTGGTCAAAATCAATGTTGTCAAACAGCTTGTATGCAGCAAGCCCCACTGCATTGTACACTGTGGTCAGATATGGGTGGAAATGAGAGCATTTCAACAATGACATACTGTTACGACTGAAAGATCCCATCTTTTTCTATTTGCTTGCCATCAGATATCCAATAGTCTGAGCCGGCCATCTTTGGTTTTGTCATTTAATATTGAATAGCTCCCTACAGGGCCAGTATTATTATTCACTGAATATAATTTAACTGAATAGAAAACGCTGTGGTTTCGACTTTTCTCATAAACAGCCTGAATGTTCCCTTCATTTTCCTACATAAAGCCAGATTGGTGTGATTGCTACTCAGGGCATATGGAATAAAACAGAAACACAATTGGTTGTGATGCAACTGTGTTGTATTACTGTTCTCATCCATAAAGTCAATTTGAGTAACTACACTGAAGGGCCCACTGAAACTATATGTGGAGTTTATAGTGTGAGAAACAGTCAACCATAAACAATGGGGCCAGTCGATGACAACACAGTGTTGGTGGGTGGGACAAACGATGTCATTAGCAGCACTGGAAGGACCTGTGGTGTGCTAAGAAGAGAGGGATACAGTCTGTCTAAGGAGTGATCAAAGTAGAGGTGGTGAAGCAAGATGGGGGTGAGACCTCATCAGGCACACAGACTACTTTTTTGGACTGAGAACCGAGAGAGAGTCTTGGACAACAACTGGATAGGAAAGGGAGGATACTAGTCAGTTGTACAACTGATTGCATTCAACTGATTGCATTCAACTGATTGCATTCAACTGATTGCATTCAACTGATTGCATTCAACTGATTGCATTCAACTGATTGCATTCAACTGAAATGTGACTTCTGCATTTAACCACTGAATCAGAGAGGTGCAGGGGCTGCCTTAATCAACATCCACAGCGCCCAGTGAACAGTAGGTTAACTGGCTTGTTATGAGCAGAACAACATATTTTTACTTTGTCAGCTCAGGGATTCGATCCAGCAACCTTTCAGTTACTGACCCAACACTCCTACCCTCCAGGCCACCTGCCGCCCTATCTACATACAAGTACATTACCCCATTGCATTCTTAATTTACTCTGAAAGTGGTGTTGTGTTTGTAAAGTGGTGGAAGTCATTGAGTGTTGTAAGATGGCTGGTCTAATTTACAAAGCCATGATCAATACTGTCCCAGCACTGTCCACATCAGATGCTAATTGGTAGCCTAGTTCATGTCTATTCCTGGTTGGGGAGCTGTACAGTTTCACCGTTGTGACTATGTTGACATAGTCCTCTTACATTTTCTCTTTCAATGAATAAGATCATTTAATTCTCAAAAGTTCAAGAGACAAAATTCACAAATTCTACAGCGCAATGGCAGAGTCATGTCTTAAGTGTAAAACTTAAGACATGACTCAATAATCCATGGCTTCTGGGAATGCTATAAAAGCCAAAAGTTATGGGCTCAGTTAGACAGTTGGCTGACAGAATGGAAAGGTCAAATACTTTATTTAACGCGGAAAGTGCGTGGGCAAATGAGGCCATGTGGCGGAGAGTAATGCAGGCGCAGGAGATGGGGGTGTGAGCAGGTGGGTCTGGGCACGGGTGGTGTTGTAGATGGGTCTGGGCACGGGTGGTGTTGTGGATGTTTGTGTGCATCTGCATCTGTATGCTGTCGTTTGTATGTATGTTTTGTATTGTAAAAAAACTACCAACAAAAAAACTATAAAATCTTGCACAAAAAAAGGGCCTGTGAGAACGTTCTGTTGCATTTGCCTGAGTTCATATTGACCTGTGGAGTTTCTCACCTCAATAACTGGGAGGCATCACATTTTACCTGTCTTATATCATGTCTTCAACTACCTCCTTATTTAGTCTAGTAAATAAAACATTTCATTAATTATTTGTGGCATTGACTTAATTTGCGAGCGATTGGGTTCTTGCAGTTCCAGACGTTACGACTTTTTCGAATAAGAACACAGTCATATTTACTGTGATTATATTGTTGATAGTATATTCATTGTATATTGGTTCATGATAACTACTGATGGAGTTAATTCAAGCGTTTCTCTATATCCAACCCTTAAACGACGCCCCTCAGATTAATCTGGAAAGGATAACCAAATTAATCAAATACATCAGATCAGTTAATTATTCCAGTGATTAATTAGCAAAGGATCTCAATATTAATTAGCCAAAAGTCACAAGACAAAACTGCTAAATAGTTACCTGGACTACTGCATTGACCCTTTTTTGCACTACCCACACACTCACACATACTTGCATTGACACCCCAACACACACACTACATATACCCACACACATAGCATGCACATACATGCATACTGACGCCACACACACACAAACTTTCACACCACATACACTGCTGCTTCTGTCTATTATGTATCCTGTTGGGTAGTAACTTTACCCCTACCTATATGTACATTGCCACCTCAATTACAGTGGACCCCTGCACATCGACTCGGTACTGGTACTCCTTGTATACAGCCATGTTACTTTTACTTGAATACAGTATACAGGCTGTATCACAACCGGCGTGATTGGGAGTCCCATAGGGCGGCGCACAATTGACCCAGGGTCGTCCGAGTTTGGCCGGTGTAGGCCATCATTGTAAATAAGAATTTGTTCTTAACTGACTTGCCTAGTTAAATAAAGGTAAACAAGTAAATATATATATATACACTACTGTTAAAAAGTTATATATATGAAATACCTTTAATACTGTCTTACGGTAGTTTATGTCCATTCTAGTATTTTCTAATTCCTAATTCTATGCTTGTTACTGTCTGTGGACAAGAGAATGAACCCAAGGCACTTCCTAGGCTAGCTACAGTGCATTTCCTGGAATCTTTTCTAAAACGGCTGTCTCCGTTTCAGAGACCATAGCAACAAGAGGTACCTCTGACCTACAGAGAACACAGCAGTAAGTCCGTAACGAGACAGGCCCCTATCAAGACACCAGAGAGACTGTAACAAGAGACCAGAGAGACCGTAACAGGAGATCAGAGAATCCGTAACAAGAGACCAGAGAGACCGTAACAAGAGAACAAAGAATCCGTAACAAGAGACCAGAGAATCTGTAACAAGAGACCAGAGAGACCGTAGCAAGAGAACGGAGAATCCATATCAAGAGACCAGAGAATCCGTAACAAGAGACCAGAGAGACCGTAACAAGAGATCAGAAAATCCGTAACAAGAGACCAGCGAGACCGTAACAAGAGACCAGAGAATCCTTTAAAAGACCAGAGAGACCGTAACAAGAGATCAGAGAATCTGTAACAAGATCAGAGAGACCGTAACAAGAGATCAGAGAATCCGTAACAAGAGACCAGAGAAACCGTAACAAGAGAACAGAGAGACCGTAACGAGAAACCATAGAGACCGTAACGAGACCAGAGAGACCGTAACGAGACCAGAGAGACCGTAACGAGACCAGAGAGACCGTAACAAGACACCATTATTACCCACCTGCATCCTTCATCAGCAGCTTAACAGATTCCTCAACATTGGTTGGTCCTGAAATCACACACATACATCAAGTTAAAGCTATACACAAATGACAATAAACTACAGCTGAAAATGATGGAATATCCCATATCTGACATGCTGACTGAGACAGACAGATCGTTGTCCAGTCTGTCCCTCTCACTTACACCCCTGTTGTTGGCGCCTGAGTGGCTTCTCACAATCGATATTTGGCTTTCAGCTAAAATTGAATTTTTCAATCTAGTGTAATCCAATTTCTCCTTAATCCGACAGTCCCTATAGTACAACTATGTCAGAGTAGAACACTGGCCTAAAGACACTGTAGTTATCCATTGTTTGTGTGCAATGACAATTCTGGGAACAACTGATCACTTACACAGGCCTATGTCACAGGGGGAATCTCATATTGTAAGAATGTGTTTCTAAAGACTTAGAGACTTAAAGTCCCACTTCATTTTATTGAACCTTTATTTAACTAGGCAAGTCAGTTAGGAACAAATTCTTATTTACAATGACGGCCTACCCCGGCCTCACCCGATCACGAACGGGTGTGATACAGCCTGGGATCAAATCAGGGTCTGCAGTGATGCCTCTAGCACTGAGATGCAGTGCCTTAGACCGCTGCACCACTCGGGAGCCCCAAGACTGTTGAATGGTTCTGTTGTACAGCACGTTCTGAGCCGTTTAACTGGACATCTCTACAACCAAGGCTGTGGCTAGACAAGGCCTGTATATTTCACCTTTATTTTAACAGGATGTCCTATTGAGATCAGAATACCCTTTTCCCCAAAGGATACAATGACAGACTCCAGGAATTTGACTGTAGTTGTGGAATATATCCAAGAACAAGACCTCTGTACAAGGCTGGTGAAAAAGGAAGCGGGGGAGAAAAAACAAACACACACACTCACACACACACACCAGATCTATTCCCTCTCCATCAGTTCTACTGGCACTAAATCAATGGGCTATTGACAGGGGAGGTCAGACAGACACACTCCACTACCACATGGTATGCATTATATGAGAGACTCATCACTCACAGCAACAGCCCGCACAGCAACAGCCCCTGTGTGTCACTCGCAGGGTTAAAGGTTAATCAAAACCTATACAAAACCTATCAAGATTTATTAGATCAAGACACAAACACAACCCACCCATTCAACAACATTGACATGATCAATAACAGTGGTAATCAATAACCAGGTGTTAGTATTGCTGCCCATGACAGGCCATTGATACTAAATAGGGACACAGCTCCTTACAGGAACACTGTGGAGAGGTCAGAGGGGAGGAGACAACTCCTCACAGGAACACTGTGGAGAGGTCAGAGGGGAGGAGACAACTCCTTACAGGAACACTTTGGAGAGGTCAGAAAGGAGGAGACAACTCCTTACAGGAACACTGTTGATAGGTCAGAAGGGAGGAGACAGCTCATTACAGGAACACTGTGGAGAGGTCAGAGGGGAGGAGACAACTCCTCACAGGAACACTGTGGAGAGGTCAGAGGGGAGGAGACAACTCCTTACAGGAACACTGTTGATAGGTCAGAAGGGAGGAGACAGCTCATTACAGGAACACTGTGGAGAGGTCAGATGAGAGGAGACAGCTCATTACAGGAACACTGTGGAGAGGTCAGAGAGGAGGAGACAGCTCATTACAGGAACACTGTGGTGAGGTCAGAGGGGAGGAGACAGCTCATTACAGGAACACTGTGGAGAGGTCAGAGGGGAGGAGACAGCTCATTACAGGAACACTGTGGAGAGGTCAGAAGGGAGGAGAGAGCTCATTACAGGAACACTGTGGAGAAGTCAGAGGGGAGGAGACAGCTCGTTACAGGAACACTGTGGAGAGGTCAGAAGGACACACACTGTAATGGGAAGGTACATCTATATTCCTCCCAGCAGACACACAGCACGCTTTGGTGTGGACACCACATTCTGAAGCTGTGGGCATGCATGTCCAAAGACCCTTAGTTTTCCTGACCACGTGAGAGGTCAGGACAAAATCCTGGCCCTAGTTATCAGTGTCTGTGTAGTTGAAAACCAAGCAAGATTGACGAGGGAGGGGCAGTAGCAGATTAGGAATAGTTGTGATTGGGTGCAACAAACTGGAGAGTGTGGGTATCCTCACCGAGTCAAATTAATGTATTTCAAATTGGGACCGACTTGGAAATTGGGAGTCACTTAAAAGGAGTCTGCACTAATAACATCATGCACTAATGACGTCATCCACTGTGACCTCAGAGGTCGGCTCCACAACACTGGTATACTTCAAAGAAGTGTCTATCCTTAACCAGAGAGCCATGGAAGTAAGCAAAGTGGGATTAATGGCGGATCCTTAACCAGAGAGCCATGGAAGTAAGCAGAGTGGGACTTAACGGAGACAGCTGGAAGATTAGAGCAAGACAGATGGAGAGAGGAAGAGAGGGAGGGAGGGAGGTAGGAAAGGAGAGTGACAGATAGGGAGGGAGAGGAGACTGATAGCGGTAGGGAGATTATACAGGCAGCAGCCAAAATCTCACAAAGCTTACCCCGCCACTAATACATCCTCCCTGTACCATACCACCAAGTGGTCTTAACTAACGTACATGTACACAATTATATCGATAGTATAACAAATTTCCTTGTATCAACTCAATACTATGAGTGCAGACCTCTCCTTTTTCCTAATCAGCCTGTTTTTGGTTGAGAGTACTGAACCGGTGTAATACTAATCAATAATCTGACTGACGGACCGGCACTGCACTGACAGGAAACCTTGTTACGAGAACAGTTCAGGCTCGCACACATCGCACCGAATGTGGATCTAGCTTCCGTCTGCTGATCGTAGGGACCACCCCGCTAGTTTTGTTGAAAACGACCAAAATGTTTGTCTTCCTTTCCCTGTATGACAGCTCAACTAAAGACTACTCTCGTTCTTCCCTCTGGTAGGGACTGGGAGAGTGTTGTTGCTCTTGTGTGTGAAGAATGCCGAGGGTAATGGAGCGTGTGGTTCTTCTTCTACTAACATCCTTCATCACTGGCTACTGCTAGAAAAACTCTCTCACCTGTATATCCTATTGTACTTAGGACTTCTCTGGTTCCTGGTTGTGTGTGGCTGTCTTGTGGTATCGATGTACCTCAGTCAAGGACTCCCAAACAATATAGGGGAAGAGGGATATGATGAAACGGAGGGAAAGTAATTCGCTTCAGTGTGACTGTAAATATAATGTTGAAATCAATCAGCATGGCTGTTAGTGAGAGCAGTGGCAGGTAGATCAGGGTTGCATCTAAGGCTTGCCTGCGTGTGTGTATGTGTCATTCACTTAACCATAGACTGTGTTTCCAGGAGTCACCCCTTGTTTCTTCAACAGCTGTCAATGTAAAACAGAGCAACTATGAGACGAGGAGGAGGAGACAAGACGAAACAAGCTTGAGAAGAGGTGTGTGCGTGTACACCAGCATGGTGTGGACCTTCAGATGGACACATTACCAGACTTAACACGAGGAGAGAAGAGGTGGAAAGGCGATAGGGAAACACATTAGTAGCAGCAGGTATTTGTGAGCGTATCGAAGCTCTCGAGGTCCTCCTCCTATATGGCCAGCTCTCCCTCTGTCAACAGGAAGTAGTAGGAGATGAGACGCCATCCGAACTCCGTGAGGGTGGGGTGTATGAAGAACGCCGTCTTGATCTTGTGGGCCTCCAGACTCCCCGGCTTACTGTCTGAGGGGTGAACGAAACAGCAGATTAGAACATGCACACACACTATTCAAAACTGACCACAACCTTCAACAACAAGTCCAACTCTTGACAGCTCAGAGAGAAATGTAACTATGCTAACAATGCCTTGCACATACAACCTTGCACTCTACCTACCTACCTCTCTGTCTGACAGGTGGCTATTCATCAATATGTTAAAGAGCTGCTGAGTAGCTCATTAGAGGCAAGCTGGGAGTGTTCCCCTTTAGCCAACAACCAACGCTAGCAGATGGAGAGAGAAAGAGAGATTCATCTATATGTGGTCCAAATGAGTGATAGCAGAACAAAGCATGATCCTGGCATTGCAAACTAACAACTGACAGGAGGTAGTGCCCTGCATCGTCAGTGGAACAGGACATGTATAGAACGTGTTGATGATTCACTTGGATTGTTTAACTGCATTTAAAGATGCTACAACATGTTGATTTCTCTACCCTTTTGTAAACCCTCCCTCCCTCCCTCACCTCCCTCCCCTGCCTCCACCATCCTCTTACCCTCAATGTTCTTGCAGGGTTTATAGGCGCTGTTGTTGACGATGGTCTTGATGAGGTTCATGCACTGCATGGTGAAGCGCTCGAAGGCCCTCGCCAGCTGGTGTGACAGCTGGCTGGCATGACAGCAAACGCTAAAGAGCGCTAGATCAGCAGGATGAATGCACATGGGTGGACCTCCAGGAAATCCAACAACTAGAAAGAGGGAGGGAGAGGGAGAGAGAGAGCACAAGAGTGAGAGAGAGAGAGAGAGAGCGAGAGATCAGAAGCGAGAGAGGTGGAAAGAATGGGGAGAAATGAAAGAGAGAAACAGAGAAGGAAGAAAATAGAGGAAACAAGAGAGTGAGGGAGAAAAGGAGACGGAGAAGATGAGAGAAAATGAGCAGGAGAAGATGAGAGAAAAGGAGCAGGAGAAGATGAGAGAAAAGGAGCAGGAGAAGATGAGAGAAAAGGAGCAGGAGAAGATGACAGAAAAGCAGAAGGAGAAGAGGACAGAAAATGAGAAGATGACAGAAAATGAGAAGGATAAAGAGAAGACAGAAAAGGAGAAAAATACAGAAAAGGCAAAAATGACAGAAAAGGAGAAGATGACATAAAAGGAGAAGAAGAAGAGGACAGAAAAGGAGAAAGAGAAGAGAACAGAAAAGGAGAAGATGACAGAAAAGGAGAAAGAGAAGAGGACAGAAAAGGAGAAAGAGAAGAGAACAGAAAAGGAGAAGGGTAAGGAGAAGATGACAGAAAAGGAAGATAAGAAGACAGATAAGGAGAAGTGTGTCATATTTCTTGTGAGGGCTTGGTTGTGGTAAGGCCTCTTACTCCCACCTAGGGGAGGAGAGAGGCACACAACCAAGTCCTCACATCCTAATTAGGGAGATTATGATCCCCAATCAGAGACAGCTGTCTAGCGTTGTCTCTGATTGGGGATAGTATTTAGACTCCACACATTTCCACCTGTGTGTGGATCATTGTTCCTGCTTGTCTGCACTGCCTGTAGCCCAGCAAGTAAGTCACTGTGTTTTTGTTTATAGTTAGTTTGTTTCACTCTCCTTTGTTATTTTGAATGCTTCGTGAATACATCTCATTTAAAATAAAAAGGATGACACTTCACCAGCGCTCCGTTTACCGTCCCATTAATCCAAACCGTGACAGAATGATCCACCACCCTGGGACGCAACGTGAGCAGACACTGGTAGACATCCTCTACGATATGGGGAAATTATCTAAGGAGGATGTCTACCATTATCATGCGGTGGAGGAAGGCTGGGGTCCGGAGCAGTCAAGGCGCCGAAGACGGAGGACACGTCACCGGGCTAAAACTGAGGACCAGCCTGGAGCCCAGAAAAACCCCCAAACTGATTTTGGGGGGGGGCTATGGGGGTGGTCGGGGATCGGGGGAGAAGAGCCCCGACCACTGCACTCGTGGGGGTTCCAGGAGGAGCCCCTACAGCCATGGGAGCAGGAGTACAGAGAGGAGTCGGAGGAAGACGACGACGATGTGCTTCTGTTCCCTCACTCGTGGGGGTTCCCGGAGGAGCCCTCACAGGATGGGGATTGGCGGTGGAGTAGGGACGACAGGGACAGTCGTGCTCCAGCGTCAGTTCCCAGTCCGGTGCCTCCAGCGCCGGTCCAGAGTCGGAGGAAGAGGAGACCGACTCTGCGCACCAAACCATCGGTGCGCAACACTAGCCCAGTGCGACCCGTACCAGCTAAACGCACCAGCCCAACGGTGCGTTTCCCCAGCCCGGTGCGACCTGTACCAGCTCAACGCACCAACCCAACGGTGCGTTTCCCCAGCCCGGTGCGACCCGTGCCAGCTAGACGCACCAGCCCAACGGTGCGTTTCCCCAGCCCGGTGCGACCCGTGCCAGCGCCCCGCATCAGACCAGTGGTGCGTTCCCCCAGTCCAGTACGCCCCGTGCCTACTCCTCGCACGGAGGCTACAGCGACGGTCGCCAGCACAGCTCTGTGGTTGGAGACCATCTCTGCGTCGGTGCCCAGGGTGGGCACGACGTTCAGCCCCGCTGTGGAGCAGGAGCTCCATAGCGTGTCGGTGCCCAGTCTGGGGCCGACAGCCAGCCCAACCAGAGGGCTGGAAACCATCTCTGCGTCGGTGCCCAGGGTGGGCACGACGTTCAGTCCCGCTGTGGAGCAGGAGCTCCATAGCGCGTCGGTGCCCAGTCTGGGGCCGACAGCCAGCCCAACCACAGGGCTGGAAACCATCTCTGCGTCGGTGCCCAGGGTGGGCACGACGTTCAGCCCCGCTGTGGAGCAGGAGCTCCATAGCGCGTCGGTGCCCAGTCTGGGGCCGACAGCCAGCCCAACCACAGGGCTGGATACCATCTCTGCGTCGGTGCCCAGGGTGGGCACGACGTTCAGTCCGCTGTGGAGCAGGAGCTCCATAGCGTGTCGGTGCCCAGTCTGGGGCCGACAGCCAGCCCAACCAGAGGGCTGGAAACCATCTCTGCGTCGGTGCCCAGGGTGGGCACGACGTTCAGTCCCGCTGTGGAGCAGGAGCTCCATAGCGTGTTGGTGCCCAGTCTGGGGCCAACAGCCAGCCCTACCAGAGGGCTGAAAACCACCTCTGCGTCGGTGCCCAGGCAGGGCACGACGTTCAGCCCCGCTATGGAGCAGGAGCTCCGTAGCATGTCGGTGCCCAGCCTGGGGCAGACAGCTAGACCTACGACAGGGCTGAAAACCACCTCTACGTCGGTGCCCAGGGTGGGCACGGCGTCCAGCCCAAGGTCTCCGGTGAAGGTCAGCAGCCCGAGGCCTCCGGTGAGGGTCAGCTGCCCGAGACCTCCGGAGAAGGTCAGCAGCCCGAGGTCTCCGGTGAAGGTCAGCAGCCCGAGGCCTTCGGTGAGGGTCAGCAGCCCGAGGCCTCCGGTGAAGGTCAGCTGCCCGAGGTCTCCGGAGAAGGTCAGCAGCCCGAGGCCTTCGGCGAAGGTCAGCAGCCCGAAGCCTTCGTTGAAGGTCAGCAGCCCGAAGCCTTCATTGAAGGTCAGTAGCCAGAGCCCTCCGGAGAAGGTCAGCAGCCCGAGACTCCCGGAGAAGGTCAGCAGCCCGAGGCCTTTGGTGAAGGTCAGCAGCCCGAGACCTCCGGAGAAGGTCAGCAGCCCGAGACTCCCGGAGAAGGTCAGCAGCCCGAGGCCTTTGGTGAAGGTCAGCAGCCCGAGGCCTTTGGTGAAGGTCAGCAGCCCGAGGTCCCCGGCGAAGGTCAGCAGCCCGAAACCCCCGGCGAAGGTCAGCAGCCCGAGACCTCCGGGGAAGGTCAGCAGCCCGAGACCTCCGGGGAAGGTCAGCAGCCCGAGACCTCCGGGGAAGGTCAGCAGCCCGAGACCTCCGGGGAAGGTCAGCAGCCCGAGACCTCGGGTGAAGGTGAGCAGCCCTGAACCTCCACCGGAGCCAGATCCGGGTCCAGCAGTCTGCGTCGCTCCAGAGCCGGAGCAGTCCGCTCCACCGGTGCCCAGTCCGGGGCCGGTCATCTACGTCGCTCCAGTGACGGAGCAGTCCGCTCCACCGGTGCCCAGTCCGGGGCCGGTCGTCTGCGTCGCTCCAGTGCCGGAGCAGTCCGCTCCACCGGTGCCCAGTCCGGGGCCGGTCGTCTACATCGCTCCAGTGACGGAGCAGTCCGCTCCACCGGTGCCCAGTCCGGGGCCGGTCGTCTGCGTCGCTCCAGTGCCGGAGCAGTCCGCTCCACCGGTGCCCAGTCCGGGGCCGGTTGTCAGCCCCTCTCCAGGGTCGAGGGCTCCCACACCAGGGTCCAGACAGGACTTGGTGAATGGCGGGAGTACTGAGGGGGGAACCATCGCGCCGGGGTCCGGACCGGACCGGGCGTGCAACGGAGAGGTAGGAGGGAAGCTACTCTCAAAGCCTGCGCCACGCCCGGAGCCGGAACCGGAGCCCCCACCAGCAACCCCCTCAGTACCCCGCCATGTCCCCCCTAGTTTTTTGGACATTTTTCTTTCAGGAGAGGGGGGATTGTTGTGCGATCGGGAGTCCGCACCTTAGGGGGGGGGTACTGTGAGGGCTTGGTTGTGGTAAGGCCTCTTACTCCCACCTAGGGGAGGAGAGAGGCACACAACCAAGTCCTCACATCCTAATTAGGGAGATTATGATCCCCAATCAGAGACAGCTGTCTAGCGTTGTCTCTGATTGGGGATAGTATTTAGACTCCACACATTTCCACCTGTGTGTGGATCATTGTTCCTGCTTGTCTGCACTGCCTGTAGCCCAGCAAGTAAGTCACTGTGTTTTTGTTTATAGTTAGTTTGTTTCACTCTCCTTTGTTATTTTGAATGCTTCGTGAATACATCTCATTTAAAATAAAAAGGATGACACTTCACCAGCGCTCCGTTTACCGTCCCATTAATCCAAACCGTGACATTTCTGCCCTACTAGAGCCGCCCCGGTCAACTGTAAGTGCTGTTATTGTGAAGTGGAAACGTCTACAAGCAACAACGGCTCAGCCGCAAAGTGGTAGGCCACACAAGCTCACAGAACAGTAAAAATCGTCTGTCCTCGATTGCAATACTCACTAGCGAGTTCCAAACTGCCTCTGAAAGCAAAGTCAGCACAAAAAATGTTCGTTGGGAGCTTCATGAAATGGGTTTCCATCCCCGAGCAGCCACACACAAGCTTAAGATCACCAAGCGCAATGCCAAGCGTCGGCTGGAGTGGTGTAAAGCTCGCCGCCATTGGACTCTGGAGCAGTGAAAACATGTTCTCTGGAGTGATTAATGACGCTTCACCATGTGGCAGTCTAACGTACGAATCTGGGTTTGGCGGATGTCAGGAAAACGTTACCTGCCCGAATGCATAGTGCCAACTGTAAAGTTTGGTGAAGGAGGAATAATGATCTGGGGCTGTTTTTCATGGTCCGGACTAGGCCCTTTGGTTCCAGTGATGGGAAATCTTAATGCTACAGAATACAAGGACATTCTAGACAATTCTGTGCTTCCAACTTCGTGGCAACAGTTTGGGGAAGGCCCTTTCCTGTTTCAGCATGACAATGTGCATAAAGCGTGGTCTATACAGAAATGGTTTGTTGAGATGGGTGTGGAAGAACTTGACTGGCCTGCACAGATCCCTGACCTTAACCTCATCGAACACCTTTGGGATGAATTGGAACGCTGACTGCGAGCCAGGCCTAATCGCCCAACATCAGTGCAGAACCTCAATAATACTTTTGTGTCTGAACGGAAGCAAGTCCCCGCAGCAATGTCCCAACATCTAGTGGAAAGCCTTCCCATAAGAGTGGAGGCTGATATAGCAGCAAAGGATGGACCAACTCCATATTAATGCCCATGATGTTCAACGAGCAGGTGTCCACATACAGTGGGGAGAACAAGTATTTGATACACTGCCGATTTTGCAGGTTTTCCCACTTACAAAGCATGTAGAGGTCTGTAAGTTTTATCATAGGTACACTTCAACTGTGAGAGACGGAATCTAAAACAAAAATCCAGAAAATCACATTGTATGATTTTTAAATAATTAATTTGCATTTTATTGCATGACATAAGTATTTGATACATCAGAAAAGCAGAACTTAATATTTGGTACAGAAACCTTTGTTTGCAATTACAGAGATCATACGTTTCCTGTAGTTCTTGACCAGGTTTGCACACACTGCAGCAGGGATTTTGGCCCACTCCTCCATACAGACCTTCTCCAGATCCTTCAGGTTTCGGGGCTGTCGCTGGGCAATACGGACTTTCAGCTCCCTCCAAAGATTTTCTATTGGGTTCAGGTCTGGAGACTGTCTAGGCCACTCCAGGACCTTGAGATGCTTCTTACGGAGCCACTCCTTAGTTGCCCTGGCTGTGTGTTTCGGGTCGTTGTCATGCTGGAAGACCCAGCCACGACCCATCTTCAATGCTCTTACTGAGGGATGTTGGCCAAGATCTCGCGATACATGGCCCCATCCATCCTCCCATCAATACGGTGCAGTCGTCCTGTCCCCTTTGCAGAAAAGCATCCCCAAAGAATGATGTTTCCACCTCCATGCTTCACGGTTGGGATGGTGTTCTTGGGGTTGTACTCATCCTTCTTCTTCCTCCAAACACGGCGAGTGGAGTTTAGACCAAAAAGCTCTACTTTTGTCTCATCAGACCACATGACCTTCTCCCATTCCTCCTCTGGATCATCCAGATGGTCATTGGCAAACTTCTGACGTGCCTGGACATGCGCTGGCTTGAGCAGGGGGACCTTGCGTGCGCTGCAGGATTTTAATCCATGACGGCGTAGTGTGTTACTAATGGTTTTCTTTGAGACTGTGGTCCCAGCTCTCTTCAGGTCATTGACCAGGTCCTGCCGTGTAGTTCTGGGCTGATCCCTCACCTTCCTCATGATCATTGATGCCCCACGAGGTGAGATCTTGCATGGTGCCCCAGACCGAGGGAGATTGACCGTCATCTTGAACTTCTTCCATTTTCTAATAATTGCGCCAACAGTTGTTGCCTTCTCACCAAGCTGCTTGCCTATTGTCCTGTAGCCCATCCCAGCCTTGTGCAGGTCTACAATTTTATCCCTGATGTCCTTACACAGCTCTCTGGTCTTGGCCATTGTGGAGAGGTTGGAGTCTGTTTGATTGAGTGTGTGGACAGGTGTCTTTTATACAGGTAATGAGTTCAAACAGGTGCAGTTAATACAGGTAATGAGTGGAGAACAGGAGGGCTTCTTAAAGAAAAACTAACAGGTCTGTGAGAGCCGTAATTCTTACTGGTTGGTAGGTGATCAAATACTTATGTCATGCAATAAAATGCAAATTAATTATTTAAAAATCATACAATGTGATTTTCTAGATTTTTGTTTTAGATTCTGTCTCTCACAGTTGAAGAGTACCTATGATAAAAATTACAGACCGCTACATGCTTTGTAAGTAGGAAAACCTGCAAAATCGGCAGTGTATCAAATACTTGTTCTCCCCACTGTACTTCTGGTCATGCAGTGTACATAAGAGCAATACATAATATGACAGGTAGGACAAGTGTACATTGCACTTTCCATCATCTCTTGTCAACATCAAATGCATCACTTGGGGCTGTATATGAAGACACCCCACTGATCATCACTGTCGAACGACATCTGAGTCCATCTCCCTGCCCGGCTGCAGGGAGCAAGGGAGAAGAGAGGGAGGAATTATGGTTAAGTATCCCCTGTTGTTGTCTATGTAGTACAATCACAACAGACGTCCACTAGACAGGAGAGAGACAGAGGCTGTGAAATCATAATGCACTTCATTATGGATGGACATTCTAAACCTGCCTTGTTTATAACTACAGCACACACTCTGGAAGAGTGAATGAATCAAAAACCTGGGAGAAGAGGGCCTTTGTTTGTCTAATGAAGTGGACTAATAAAGACAGTGCTGTGTCACGAATGATTCCCTCTACCAATCAAAATGCATTTCTATAAAAACACTCAATATGCTGTGCTATAAAATAAAACACCCTCTGAACCAGGAGGCATCTGCTTCCCTGATGACAATAACAACAGCAGGCGACGGCCCTGATCTCATAACTAAAAAAAAACATTTTTCCACAGACAGGCAGTGACAGCTGTAATAACCAGACAGCTGACCTCAGTGGAAGGATCATCCACAGCAACAGGAGAGAGAAAATAGAGAATTGGCAACCCAATGGACAGGCTTCTTTATCTGCCTTTATCTTGCAGGGAGACTGATATTTCTCCTGGCTCAGAGCTCCTACGACCTTCCGCAATTGGCTAGGCCAAAATACCAGTGGACCCAATACACCCTGACCTATCCTACAAGGACATATTGTCTGTGATAACAGGGACAGATACCAGAAATGAGGAAGGATGGAGAATAGAGGGGGAGAGGGTGACAGATAATAAAGGAGGAGAGAGAGATAATAGAGGAGGAGAGAGAGATAATAGAGGAGGATAGAAAGATAATAGAGGAAGAGAGAGATAATAGAGGAGGAGAGAGAGACAGATAATAGAGGAGAGAGAGATAATAGAGGAGGAGAGAGACAGATAATAGAGGAGGAGAGAGAGATAATAGAGGAGGAGAGAGAGATAATAGAGGAGGAGAGAGAGATATAATAGAGGAGGAGAGACAGATAATAGAGGAGGAGAGAGAGAGATAATAGAGGAGGAGAGAGAGATAATAGAGGAGGAGAGAGAGACAGATAATAGAGGAGAGAGAGATAATAGAGGAGGAGAGAGACAGATAATAGAGGAGGAGAGAGAGAGATAATAGAGGAGGAGAGAGAGACAGATAATAAAGGAGAGAGAGATAATAGAGAGAGGAGGAGAGGAGGGAATAGAGAAGAATAAGAGAGTTTTATTCAATCTCGATGACCACATCACTATTTTATCACATGATTAGAAGATGCAGTCACACTACTGAATACATGAGTCATCATACACACATCAGAGACACACACACACCACACACGCTTGCCAGGCACACAGACGGCTCATAATCTGCTCAAAACCCTGGAAAACATGGAGCCTTAATTCCCTAATACCCTTTAACTCCTTAGCACCTCAGTGCAAGAAATCCTAGACGTTCAAAATCCCAACACTGGGATGTATTGTATAAGGCACCTGGCACCATAACAGTAACATTCACCTAAAACTAGCTATGTGGAATATAGTGAGTAAAGCTAGCTAGACCTTTTCACAGCACAATAAACTGCCAGCCACATCAATAGGTTTCCCAGCTGACTTGCCTCCAGCTACCGTGTCACAACGCCAACTCAATTACACAAGGCAAAGCCCTATGGTATGCATCCCCTTTCCTATCAAACCGCCACCAACCAAGATGTACTTGCAAATATTATATTCTGCAGCGTGGGGAAGATGCTAGCTACTGTAACTTTGAGGCAGGAAGAAAGTGTTCCTTCCCTTCGCCTAAGAGGGGCAGATGACTTCCTAAAAAAAAAAACTGTCAGATTATCACCAGGCCTTAGGCTGTGTGAGCTGGTGACAAGAATACAAATTATGGAGGGAGCGAAACAGAGAGGGAGAAAGAAAGTGAGAAGTATAGAAGTATAGTGTTTTGTTAGTGTTCAGGGCTGTGGGTGAGAGAGCTACAAGACTACTCAGACTCTTTGGAGAGGCTAACTTTATGAAGTTCTCTTCTTGGTTTGAAACTGAACACTGACAAATTAAAAGCAAATTTGATGAAATTATGTTGGGGATTAGAATAGAAGTGGCCCTAATATCTTCCAACGAGACAGAGCACCGGCGTTTGAAAATGTGCCTGATCGTTTGTTTATCTGAAGTACCTACAGATGGGCCTTTCAGCAGTCTTGAGTTTTTTATTTATTTTTAATTTAACCTTTATTTTACTAGGCAAGTCAATGACGGCCTAGGAACAGTGGGTTAACTGCCTTGTTCAGGGGTAGAACAACAGATTTTTACCTTGTCAGGCCGGGGATTCAATCCAACAACCTTTCAGTTACGGGCCCAACACTCTAACCACTAGGCTACCTGCCGCCCCAGAGTATTGACTGGATGAACAAAACCAAAGGAAGACATTTAGAATCACCTTTGATTAGAAAGCACAGCATATCTGTAATAGTTTGAATGATTTTAGCAGCTACATTTCAACCATTTACTTGAGCCTTATAATTGGTTTAATTTGAAAACCTGATACACACAGGCTATAGAAGACCACCTAATTAAAACACAAGACTAAGGGTCTTTTCCAAAATCACAGTTCTCATTCAGAAGGGTAAGGTTTCTTCAGTCATCCTTAATTACTTCAACTCATTAATTCCAGCTATCTGAGCCGCCCCATCTGACCTGTTTAACAATGATTCACTTCCTTATTAACGTCACCAAGTTAATTACTTCCAGCTCACGTCAAGGTGACAGCCACCACCTCCAATAAATACTTAACATATTGTACTTGATTAATTGCGGCTCGGTTAATTACGCTTATGGCATTTTCGTCCACGGTTTCCCTATCCCTGGCCTCAAACAAACCTTGGTCAGTCAATCTGTGGATGGCCACAGGTTGATGGTGTATGGAAACATTACATTGTCCAAACTCCTGAGAAAATGCCATATCTCTATGTATGAGCATAAGCTGAACAGAATGCTGAAGAGAACAGGATTAAAGCAGTTGCATTTCAAAGGAGATATTTATGAGCATGAGCTGAATAGTAAAATAAAGCAGAACAGCAGTTACTGTAGCTGCCCTCTGTAGCTAGCACAAAATCAGTCCTTGGAAGAGAGTATACAGTATGTGCGTCTATCTATTAAATATTTTCAAACTGACCTATTTCCTCTTCTCCACTTTTAAATGACTGGCTCGTTTGTCTTGATGTCTTTTTAATGTGTGAATGGAACCACCACCCCAAGAAATGTCCCTTCGGGGATCAATAAAGTCTCTATCTATCTATCTATCTATCTATCTATCTATCTATCTATCTATCTATCTATCTATCTATCTATCTATCTATCTATCTATCTATCTATCTGTCTGTCTGTCTGTCTGTCTGTCTGTCTGTCTGTCTGTCTGTCTGTCTGTCTGTCTGTCTGTCTGTCTGTCTGTCTGTCTGTCTGTCTGTCTGTCTGTCTGTCTGTCTGTCTGTCCTTGAGACTGGCAGCCATAGAACAGCTTGTTAATGTTAATATCACCATAATGACACTCCATATACAGGCCTTTATTCATAATTGAAGTACCAAACACCCTTTACTAGGGCTGGGTCAGAGAGAGAGGACTAGGAACCAGTGCCAATGACCTAGCAGACATAGAGGACTGGCCAGCATTAGAGCAGGTCCTCAACTCTAAACGTCAATGCTTTAGTTGCAAAGGGCAGAGCCTCCAAGAAAGCGAATTACATTGACCTTACTAATCATATTCTACCGGTCTGTTTCAGAGGGGTATGAAAGGGAGCCAATGACCTATGACCTAAAGTTTGATCAGATTGAAAGAAGACCCCTCAACACTTGCATGTCCTCCAAGATGGCCCCAAATGGAAGCACTTTGGAAACAAGTCAATCCGGACAATGTGTGTGTGTGTGTGTATGATTCTCTGCCTACATCAGTGGATTCCATCAATAATTTATGCAGGAGTTGATGCAGGGCAGAGCCTGAAAGGGAACTATTTAAATTCCATTTAAACAAGCTTGCTTTTGAGTTCATGGAATAATGAGGCAACCTGCAACAACAGCTTCATCTAATGTCTCACATCTCCAATATTGCTGTTGTGGGTCTTTTTAGCAGAGAGAAAGAGACCTACATCTGAGACGGCAGAGTAGGACTTATATGGAGAAAAAGACTACTGGCTGAGCTTTGGGAAATATAAGTAAATTAAAAGAGATGGTGAGGAGGAGGAGAGGAGAGAGAGCTCAAATTTTCCCTAGACAGTCGACTCACACATCCTTAATCAGCACCACTCATCCCTCCTCTCTCCCTCCTTCCTTCCTTCTCTCCTTTAACGTTTTCCTTTGACATTCTCCTCACCAGAGAACAAGAGGTGGTCTAAATCGGCCCCTGCTGTTCCTTCACACAGCACTCAGATGTAAAGGAGAGTTGGAGTCGGAGTTCAAAAAAACAGGAAATTATTTAATTAACTCCAAGCCAGGGGAACAGCCCTCCGCACACACACACTATAATCTTTTTACCAGGAGATTTAGACTAAATTGAATTAACTGTTCCAGGATGTTGGGTGACATTTTTCACAGAGGGGTGTAGGCTGAATGAAGACTACACTAGGGGCGCTGTACAATCAAACTCTCCAATACTCTTCTCGTGGGTGTGAGTGAGTAGGTCTCTCTCTCTCGTGAAAAGTGCTGTGAAATGATGGAGCAGAAAACAGAACACAGGTCGTGGAGCAGACTAATGGCTGAACGGCGTGGCAACTCAATATTAGGAAGGCGTCCTTAATGTTTTGTACACTCAGTGTCTATAATATTCACATCCAATATGGTTTGATATAATCTTGTCCTGTACAACAAACATTTGTCTCCATCTTTCTCTTAAAATGAGTTTTGCAGCTAGAAAACAAAACATATAGATACTTTAAGTAAGATAGATAGATAGGTACTTTATTGATCCTCGTGGGGAAATTTATTTGTCAAGCAGCTATGAAAAATCACAGGGCAGGTGCAAAATGCCAGAACAAAACACACAAAAGACAGATACACGATACGTGATAGTGCGGCAGTATGAAAAAGATAAAAAAAATACAAGAAGTCTGGAGTACAAAAAGCTATAAAAGGGCATTGCATAGTATGAGTGAATGACTTAATATGTACACTATACATTGTTACAGAGTGTTAGGTGAAAAAATTATACAATTATTGCAAGTTGATATAAATAAATAAAAAATAAAATTTGCATGGTTAACTATACAGGTCGATGGCAGAGAAAGATACTTAAATAGCTAAATGCGCGTATGATATAAGTGATGGTAATAATAGTTGACTTAATGTACAGTCTGGTTAAATGTACAGGTAAATTAATATTTGCATGGTTAAATTAACTGTACAGGTAAATGACAGGAAGAGATACTTAAATAGCTAAATGTGTGTATGATTTAGGGGTAATTTAGGGTAATAATAACAATTCCCTTAAAATACAGTCCCTAGTACAGGGTTTAATTACAGATAAATGCACATTCGATATACTAAACGCAATGAGAAAAATGATACTACTGACAGGATACTAATGTACAGTCCTGAGTGAATGACTACGTAAGTTCAGTCCAATAATTACTTACAATATTGCACGTGATATGATATAACAACTGTACATGAATATGTATATACAGTCCTAAATGAATTCATGCTGAATGAATAAGTCCTGAGTGAATGAGTGATTACAGACAAGAGTTACTCACGGATGGATTGATGGCTATTTGTTAATCTAGGTCCTAACTTCCCAACAGTTCCGGTCTATGTTACCGACGGCACGGCACCCCGGTGAGGCATTAAATAGTCTAATAGACGCCGGCAGGAAGGACCTCCTGTAGCACTCTCTGGCACACCGTGGTGGGATCAGTCTGTGACTGAAGGTGCTCCTCTGCATCATAACCATGGCATGCAGAGGGTGAGTGACGTTGTCCATGATGGCCAGCAGTTTGGCCAGGATTCTTCTCTCCGCCACCTACTCTAGAGTCATTGTCAAACGGAGAACGTCTGGCACACTGTGCACCGCACCCATCTACACACGCTCAAAGAGAGAACTGAACACACTTCACCATAGAATTAGGAATTTAATAGGATCTCTATGGTGAACACGTAACACATCAACATCACACTTCATAGAGAATGTAATTTGTTGAATCAAAATACATAAACTGAAAGATCTTCCTCACAGATCAATCTAAACTTGTAGAATTTTGCAAAGGCTTTGATGGTGGTTACATAAACACACAATTGTGGTGATAGCAAGAGTTTGTGATTCCTCAGATCATAAAGTAGGTATAATCCAAAGCGCAGATTAAAACAAACAAAAGTATCATATTAATAATACGCCTGGATGTCCCTTATTCTTCCCATCACTCCATTCTTTTTCCAAGCAACAAGGAATAGAATATCAAAATCCCAAACAAGGTCCCATCCATCCAGACACTCGTACATCATGGAGAGTTTGTGTGTTCCGTCTATCCAGACACTCATTTATTACTCATCCCTCCTTCCTGTCAGATAGTCACCACACGCACAAAAGGGCCTTCAGAGGATCAGAGAGAAAGACAGGGAGAGAGGGGGATAGACTGATGAAAAACATGGGGAGAGGTTAAAGAAAGAGGAGACAAAATGGCTACAGAAAAAATTAGGAGGAAGAGGTGTTAAAGGATAGAAAGAGAGGAGATGTGATGATGATGAGAGAGAGAGAGAGAGAGAGAGAGAGAGAATGAAAGAGAAGGACAAAATGGGTCTCTATCATCTCTTTTATGCTGCTGCTACTCTCTGTTTATTATCTATGCATAGTCACTTTACCCCTATCTACAGTATACTGCTGCTACTCTGTTTATTATTTATGCATAGTCACTTTACCCCTACCTACAGTATACTGCTGCTACTCTCTGTTTATTATCTATGCATAGTCACTTTACCCCTACCTACAGTATACTGCTGCTACTCTCTGTTTATTATCTATGCATAGTCACTTTACCCCTACCTACAGTATACTGTTGCTACTCTCTGTTTATTATCTATGCATAGTCACTTTACCCCTACCTACAGTATACTGCTGCTACTCTCTGTTTATTATCTATACATAGTCACTTTACCCCTACCTACAGTATACTGCTGCTACTCTCTGTTTATTATTTATGCATAGTCACTTTACCCCTACCTACAGTATACTGCTGCTACTCTCTGTTTATTATCTATGCATAGTCACTTTACGCCTAGCTACAGTATACTGCTGCTACTCTCTGTTTATTATCTATGCATAGTCACTTTACCCCTACCTACAGTATACTGCTGCTACTCTGTTTATTATCTATGCATAGTCACTTTACCCCTACCTACAGTATACTGCTGCTACTCTGTTTATTATCTATACATAGTCAATTTACCCCTACCTACAGTATACTGCTGCTACTCTCTGTTTATTATCTATGCATAGTCTCTTTACCCCTACCTACAGTATACTGCTGCTACTCTCTGTTTATTATCTATGCATAGTCACTTTACCCCTACCTACAGTATACTGCTGCTACTCTCTGTTTATTATCTATGCATAGTCACTTCACCCCTACCTACAGTATACTGCTGCTACTCTGTTTATTATCTATGCATCGTCACTTTACCCCTACCTACAGTATACTGCTGCTACTCTCTGTTTATTATCTATGCATAGTCACTTTACCCCTACCTACAGTATACTGCTGCTACTCTCTGTTTATTATCTATGCATAGTCACTTTACCCCTACCTACAGTATACTGCTGCTACTCTCTGTTTATTATCTATGCATAGTCACTTTACGCCTAGCTACATATTACCTCAATTACCTCGACTAACCTGTGCCCCCGCACATTGACTCTGTACCGGTACCCCCTGTATATAGACTCGCTACTGTTATTTTACTGCTGCTCTTCAATTATTTTTTATTTTTATTTTTTACTTATCACTGCCTTGTTGGTTAAGGGCTTGTAAGTAAGCATTTCACCATAAGGTCTACACCTGTTGTATTCGGCCCATGTTATTTATTTATTACATTTTACATTTGAGTCATTTAGCAGACGCTCTTATCCAGAGCGACATACAAATTGGTGCATTCAACTTTATAAGGCATCTTAATCCCTCCCTCCCTCCCTCCCTCCCTCCCCCTCTCTTTCAGTCTCTCCCTCCCCCTCTCTTTCTTTCTGTGGCAGAAACACAGACAAATGCATCTCTCCAGGCACGGCTCCACGGGGGGGGCAAAGTGGAGCAGAATTTGTGCCCCCCCCCAGTTCTGTTTTTCCATAAGCATTGCAAACGGTAGGCTATATTAATTATTCTGTCGACGCAGTGGCAGAGGCGGGGACTTGCACAGAATTGGACATCACAAAATATGTATTTAAAATCTAAAATAGTGTTCTGATTGGCACCCTGCTATGCAATGTCACAGGCACCGCCTTATTTAATCTTGCTTTGAAAGTTAATTGGATCTCAGAATGCACCAAGTGAAAAAAAATTGAGAGGGAAAAAGTTATTCACTATCACTACTTCTGGGTACTTTCATTGTGGTAGGTAGCCGTAGCTAAAATGGATATCCGAAGATGGCTTGGAAGTGGCCCTGCCAAAAACAAGGACCGCCAGGGCAATGCAATGCAGGTAGATGCTGTTAGCCCGATCACCGAGCATACTTGTGCACTCCCAATTCCGCCTACAGTCCAACAAAGTGGCGAAGAACCCGGACCTAGCAATGCTAGCACAAAGCAACGCAACCGCCCAGAAGCACCTGCACCTGTCTTACCCAAGCCACAAGCTCATGACGATCTTGGGAAAGAGGAGCCAGCACAGGTTTGCCTTGAAACGTATCCAAGTCAAATGTTCAGTGAGAAAAAGTGTGCCTTTTGTAGTGCCTGGTACAAGGACCGAGAGTGGTTGGAATATTCCCGCAAAGCAGATGCAGCTTTCTGTTATCCTTGTAGGACTTTTAGCCTTGGCTCCAATGCTAATTCAGACAGAGCATTCACTCACACTGGCTACTCAAATTGGAAAAACGCAAATGACAACAGTAAAGGTCTGGCAAAGCATACTACTTGTGAAGAGCATCTGAAATGCATGCTTTCATGGAAAACAAAACAAAGACAAAGCGCAATTGGAAAAGTATTTCGACACTTGTGAACACAGAGCAGCTAGGCCGGAATCGTCTTTATGTGTCAATGATTGTGGATATTGTAGAATTTATTGCCGTAAATGAGCTTCCTTTGCGAGGGAGTTTGGACACAATTGACTCAATGGGAGAAGACAGCTGTGGACTTTTTCTTTCGATGATGGAATACACACTGAGAAAAAAACAAGGCATATAGCACAGTTCCATGTAATGCCACATATACATCCCACAACATTAAAAACAAAATAATAGCACTTATGAGCAAGGTTGTCACAGAGGAAATTGTTATGGACATTGGTGATTCGTGGTATACTTAGAAAGTAGATGGTACTAAAGACCCAATTGGATGCGAAAACATTTCTATTGTCTTTCGAAAGGTAGACCAAAAAAACATACTGCGAGAAAGGTTGTTGTCAATGGCAACAAGCAAGAAATGTGACGCTTCATCGCTCACTGATCTTGTTTTATCTGAGCTTACAGGTGCTGGCCTCAGCACGTAACATATTTTATGTCAATGTTATGACGGAGCTAGTTTGATGTCCGGGAAACACGGTGGTGTCCAGAAAATATTACAAGATAAATTGAATCGCGAAGTGCCGGATGTGCATTGCTTTACCCACCAGCTCCATTTAGTTGTGGTACATGATGATGCGATGGAAGAGTTTTTCAACGTGTGTAGCTCCCTATTCAAATTATTTAAGAAACCCACAGTGGCTGCACAGTACACTGGGAAAAAACTAAAAAGACTTCTGGAACAGAGATGGACTGGCCACCTTGCCACGGTGTCAGTGATTTTGAATTCAAGTGACAACATCACAGAAATGCTCAGTGAAATCGAATCTACTCGCCCATACGGTACAGACGTGAGACTTGAGGCCACAGGCTTATTGAAAGCAGTTGCAGAGCCAAGCTTCAAGTTCATTGCTAACATGACTCACAAAATCCTGTCCCTTCTCGACCCTCCCAACAAGTTACTGCAGTCAGAAGATACTGATCTGCTCACTGGTGTCAAACTTATCCGCAGTGCACATGCATTGAAAAACTGCGATGAGAGAGAGAGAGAGAGAGAGAGATGGATAGATAGGTGGGCAGCGTTGAAGAGAGAGATGCATGGTTAAAATCCCCCAAAGAAGGCACTGGGATGCGCTGTATGTAACCTCGCGAAAGCAGAGTGGATGATGTCACACGCTGTGTTTGCGGCAGTGGAGGGCGGGATGTAAACAATAACAGCAATGGTCGCTGTGAATTCCCTCGGCAAATAGTAGGCTAACGGCTAACAGCTCAATGTCCGGGCTACAAAACTGTTCCTTAACAGTAATATGGATTGATGATTACACCATCTGTTGTTAACTAATAAAGCCAGCCCCCCTCCCTTACCCTTACCAGAAGAAGCGCTATCCCTGTCCGCTCTGATGGTCTGGAAACCGCTGATAGTTACGTTCTCTATAGGGATGTTATCATCAGCCATGTCTCTGTAAAGCACAATAGGCTAGCTTCCAGGTAGTCTCTTTGCCCATGGACCAGCCCCTCAAGCTCATCCACCTTGTTATGTAGCGATCTCATGTTGCCCATAATGATAGACGGTATAGCCGGCTTGTGCTTACTCAGCTTTGCCTTACACTTCCGACCTGCTCTGCATCCACGCCTTCGCCTTTTCAACTTGGAATATCCGGAATATCAAACTTTTCCCTGGGGTGCAATAGCGCTGAGTGTGCTAAATCCAGGAGCTGGGCTCGGTTGTAAATAATTGAGGATTCGTGTGTACGTTCGGCGCTGAGAAAAATAAAAAGTGCCTCAGTGATAACAAGGACCACTAAAACCTTCGTAAAACAGTAGCACTCCATAACCCTGAACTATTATAGTTCAACTGTTGCAAAAAAAAACAACTCACGAAAAAAATACTAAAACAACAACTAACGCACGAACAATGGGAGCTGATTAACAGGCAAACACACAGGGCGGCACCAATCACATGAGACAGGAGGGAGAAGGATTTAAGAGGAGATGATAGGATGGAAGAGGAGAGAGTAGCAGGAGAGGGAGAGAGAGAGCGAAGGTTGCGACGGCGCATTACCATCTGAGTAGGGGCAAAGTGAGTAGTGTTGGAGGAGAGCGAGAGAGAAAAGGATACAAAGTAGTGGTCGAAGACTTGGAGGGGAGTTGCAGTGAGATTAGTAGAAGAACAGCATCTAGTAAGGATGAGGTCAAGCGTATTGCCTGCCTTGTGAGTAGGGGGGGATGGTGAGAGGGTGAGGTCAAAAGGCGAAAGGAGTGGAAAGAAGGAGGCAGAGAGAAATGAGTCAAAGGCAGACGTCGGGAGGTTAAAGTCAGAGATTAGAATTCCTGTGCCACCGCCACGCTGACCAGATTCTCTCAGCGTATGCGAGAACTCATGATCAGACGAGGAAAGAGCAGTAGCAGTGTTTTCTGTGGTAATCCATGTTTCTGTCAGCGCCAAGAAGTCAAGGGACTGGAGGGCAGCATAGGCTGAGATTAACTCTGCCTTGTTGGCCGCAGAACAGCAGTTCCAAAGGCTGCCGGAGACCTGGAACTCCATGTGGGTCGTGTTTGCGCAGGAACCACCAGATTAGAGTGGTTGCAGCCACGCGGTGTGAAGCATTTGTATGGTCTGTACAGAGAGGAGAGAACAAGGATAGACAGACACATAGTTGACAGGCTACAGAAAAGGCTACAATAACACAAAAGAGATCGGAATAAAATTAACTAAACATATGAGCAAGCGAGAGAGCGGAACCTCCCTCACTAACTCCCACAGAACAACTCGGCAGAAATGTCTTTGTTTTGGGGGACATCTGCAGAAAACAGCTACCGCTGAACAAGGAGGCTGTGCTAATAGCACTAAACTAATTGCCTAGCACAGGTGTAGCCACTCCCCCTCCTATTAAATTGTAATCTGCAGAGAACAAAAGAAGTGGATGGACCTGCACCCACTTTGAATGGGTAGCAATCACTAACACTTCTTAAGCAAATTAGCAGTTCACACAGACTAGGTATCTTAAATATAACTGGGACAGACAGACGAAACCAACACAGCTTACAGGTTCAAACAAATTATACTTACCCTGCTTGGAGAATGAAGCAGGGTCCTTCCAAGACTACAAGTTGACACGGGGTATCAAAGGGTATCAATCATTTCGGACCCGGATTTGAGAGTGGTTACATTTCCCCAGCCTCATCCATCAGCTTTTTACAGAAACAGGGGCGGGGATTTTGCTTTGTTATTCTTTAACCTGCTGATTGCCGCTTTAAAGTTTCCACTCTTTCAAAGTTAACGACAAACTACATTTCCTGTCTGCATTCCGTTTTATATTCACTACTGTTCAAAAGTTTGGGGTCACTTGAAATGTCCTTGTTTTTGAAAGAAAAGCAAATTTTTTGTCCATTAAAATAACATCAAATTGATCCGAAATACAGTGTAGACATTGTTAATGTTGTAAATGACTATTGTAGCTGGAAACGGCTGACTAGTGCAACTAAACGGCTGACTCTTTGCAACTAGTGCAGGCATGGACTACTAAACTTGACATGGCAGATTATGAGCACCTAGAAAAGTGGCATAATACGGTACATTTGTATAAACTTAGAACCCACTCATGAAGCCCTGAGGAGGAGTTAAATAAGTAAATCCAATCCATTAATCATATTATTATGTAAAAGGGGTCTTCACTTAAATCTTATGTAAGACTGTGTGATTTAAACCAATAAAGCAGCCTTTCCTTGGTTGGTTTACATAGTAAAGCATCTGTATTTTAGACCCAATTAAATATATGGCATATTTAGAAGTGTTTGACATATGAATTTGACTGACGTGCCCTAACTATATAGTACAAGTCCTCCCTTCTAATATTGACATTCCAAAGTCATTGGGATCAAGCAGTCAACTGTGAAAGCATGTCCAGAAACCATTCTGTGGACACAATAGTGTGCTATTTGAAAATACAGGGCTCCGTCATTAGTAATTTGTCCAGTGTTGCTGGCTTACGAAACCATCAGAGAGAGGGACTATCTATCAACTGGGGAAAGAATACTGTCGGCCCTTTTTGGAACAATGGAAAGTAACCAGAAATAGCTGAGGAGAGAAATTGCTATTCAAACTGGTTCAGAGAATGTGAACTGAGATACAAAGGGAGGGAAAGCGAGGCAAGAGAGAGCGCTAGGAGAAAAAGAGAGAGGTTGAGTGTGTTCGTGCGTATATTTCAATGAGCCAGGATATGACTGCAAATCAAATTTCAATAACCCCAAACAATTTCCCCTATTTGCATATAAAACATAAACATAAAATAACATTTTAAAAAGCCTTTCACTCTAGCCTATTCTCTTCAAAACCAACCGACGCCATCAAAAGCAAAGTGGAGCTCATTTCCTCCGCAGGCTTCCTGTTTGTGGAATGACCCCCTACAGGATATGGGTATTCTATTGCTAGTCATAAACAAAAGGCATCGCTCTAGCTCAATGGAGACCCAGGATTTCTGGGGACCCCTTTTTTTATTTTGCCCAGAAATTATGGCCACCACACTTCACCCCACATCTAATGACACAATCTTACAAATTGGTAAAATGTGATTTTTGCATCAACAAATGACCTTCAGTTCATCTACTTTTTGTCTCTTATCAAAAATAAGAAAACCAACACATAAATGTATTTACTCAATATAGTTTTATTTTTCTAATTATCTTTCTCCAAAACATTTTTATATTGTCACACTGCAATTCCCACTAGGGGTTGCGACCCCAACTTTGAATATCATTGCTTTAGTCATTGCCTGCAGCGTCCTCAAAGAGACGCAGAGTATTAGGCTGCTGCTGAATACGTCCTTTATACAAGAAATAGGCCTAAGCAAATTACATTTTCTCATAAAAGATTCAATATGGTTGTTTCCAGACCAATAACACCTCGTCCTAAAGAATAATTGAAATCCCACAAGCTTTATTATTCTGCACAAGTGTCCATACCGATTGAGTACCATTGGCCCAAATGCAATAACTTTTAACAAAGTTTCCAGAATAAGACTAATGAAGGACATACAGAGACAGTTATAGTCTACACAGACCGGTGCACCATAGCCAATCAGAGTTACAGTAGGCCTATATGTAAATAAGACACTTGCCACGCGGGCCCAATAGTGTGTGGTTGAGGGAGAGCCCACAATTCGGGGCGTTCCTTCATGTGGGCTTTCTTGGATCTGCAGGAACTCCCCCCCTCGAGCGTCCCATTGGTTAATGAATGAAAAGCTGATTAAACAGCATGATCATTACACAGGTGCACCTTGTGCTGGGGACAATAAAAGGCCACTCTAAAATGTGCAGTTTTGTCATACAACACAATGCCACAGATGTCTCAAGTTTTGACGGAGCAATGTAACCATGCCTGCCCTGAACCTCCACATCGAGCTTCTTCACCCGTGTAATTGTCTGAGACCAGCCACCCAGACAGCTGATGAAACTGGGTTTGCACAACCAATTTCTGCACAAACTGTCAGAAGTCATCTCAGGTAAGCCCATCTGCATGCTCACGGTCCTCACCAGGGTCTTGACCTGACTGCAGTTTAGCATCGTAACCGACTTCAGTGGCCACTGGCATGCTGGAGAAGTGTGCTCTTCTCGGATGAATCCTGATTTCAGTTGTACTGGGAAGGCCCAAGCCTGTGGGCGAGTGGTTTGCTGATGTCAACGTTGTGAACAGAGTGCCCCATGGTGGCGGTGGGGTTATGGTATGGGCAGGCATAAACTAAGGACAATGAACACAATTGCATTTTATCGATGGCAATTTGAATGCACAGAGATACCGTGATAAGATCCTGAGGCACATTGTCGTGCCATTCATCCGCCGCTGTCACCTCATGTTTCAGCATGATAAGGCAAGGCCCCATGTCGCAAGGATCTGTACACAATTCCAGGAAGCTGAACATTTTCCAGTTCTTTCATGGCTGCATGAGGCAAACGGTAGTCACACCAGATACTGACTGGTTTTCTGATCCACACCCCTACCAGAGGACAGATTAAGTGGGGAGGACTAGCAAGTCAAACACACTCCTTAACACGTTTGAATCATTCAGAGGTAGAAGGCCTGCCTCGAAGCACAGAGGTGAGAAACGTGACCAGGGAAATTGCACTCGGATATGATTAATTATTTATGAATTTGGAGCTCCAGTTACCTAACGCCAAATACTGCATTGTATACTGGTGTTAAAGGAAGAGGGGAGTTTGAAGAGTTAACGCAAGGGCCAGGCGATACTCTGGAGCAGAGATGGAAATTGGCGGCCCACGGATCAATTGCCAAAGACATGAAAATAACATTTGGTCACCACACTGGATAATATGAGTGAAATGCTTGATAATGTATATGATATCAACCAAGGTATATTTTCTGGGTGACCTAAGTATTGACTAGCTTTCATCAAGCTGTCCACTCAAGAAAAAGCTTCAAACTGTAACCAGTGCCTGCAACATGGTTCAGGTCATCATTCAACCTACCAGGGTATTTACAAGCAGCCTGAGCCCACATTGATCCTCGACACAGCCAGCTGTTAGAACATGTGTGGCAGCCTAACTTCAGCAGTGTCGACTTTCACAGCCTCCAATGGGAAAATGGAAGACTGACGTTGGGCCAATCATAGAAATCATTTCCATGGGGCAAATAAGCTTCTGTAATGAAAGAACTGAGTGCACTGAGTGCACAGATGGCAATATGGTTTAATCATATTCGTGTAGACGTGTGTGTATGGAGAGGAATGGTTTTGGTTAACAAACACACTGATCATAACTCACTTATCGGAATTACAACCATAGCGATAGCAGAGGCAAAACAGGAAAATGTATCAAGGCACATTGATCAAGATGCAGAGTTTGCCCTTAATTTGAGATTTTTTCGTGTGCAAAATGTGTCATCTCTCGATGTGTCCCCTCTCTCTCTAGTGATGTGTCTTCTGTCTCGCTCTCTCTCGTGATGTGTCCCCTCTCTTTCTCTTTCTCATGATGTGTCCTCTCTCTCTCTAGTGATGTGTCCTCTCTCTCTCTTGGTATGTGTCCCCTCTCTCTTGTGATGTGTCCCCTCTCTCTCGTGATGTGTCCCCTCTCTCTCGTGATGTGTCCCCTCTCTCTCGTTATGTGTCCCCTCTCTCTCTCGTGATGTGTCCCCTCTCTCTTATGATGTGTCCCCTCTCTCTTATTATGTGTCCTCTCTCTCTCATGATATGTCCCCTCTCTCTAGTGATGTGTCCCCTCTCTCTAGTGATGTGTCCCCTCTCTCTAGTGATGTGTCCCCTCTCTGTAGTGATGTGTCCCCTCTCTCTCGTGATGTGTCCCCTCTCTCTAGTGATGTGTCCCCTCTCTGTAGTGATGTGTCCCCTCTCTCTCGTGATGTGTCCACTCTCTCTAGTGATGTGTCCCCTCTCTGTAGTGATGTGTCCCCTCTCTCGTGATGTGTCCCCTCTCTCTCGTGATGTGTCCCCTCTCTCTCTCGTGATGTGTCCCATCTCTCTTATGATGTGTCCCCTCTCTCTTATGATGTGTCCTCTCTCTCTCATGATATGCCCCCTCTCTCTTGTGATGTGTCCCCTCTCTCTAGTGATGTGTCCCCTCTCTGTAGTGATGTGTCCCCTTTCGCTCTCATTTGGTGGTGATCATAGAGTAAGGTTACACTATACAGCCTTAGGGGAGGTTCATACTGGAAAACACACACACACACACACACACACACACACACACACACACACACACACACACACACACACACACACACACACACACACACACACACACACACACACTGTTGGAGCCCAGCAGATTTCTGACAGAGTCAAACTCCTCTCCAGAGAGATGATAGAGAGAGGAAGAGACAGGTCAGATGTATGGGGCTTAAATGGCTATTGCTCTCCATATGGACACAGCCATATGCTACTAGGGGAGAGCTGTCCCTAGTGGGCTCTATAAGTATGGACCCTTAGTGGTGCTCTATAAGTATGGACCCTACTCAGAGGCAGAGTGTTCCACTTATTGGTGGTCTATGGAATGATGCTCTGAAGGGACCAGTCATTGGCTGACAGCTCAAGCAAACAGAAGTGATATAAATAACAAATGGCTGACCTGGTTGACAGGCTTGTTGAAGTTTGTGAAGAGGCCACCTCCTCTTCTGACAGCGTACTGCAGACAGACACACACAGACACTCAACACTAGAGACAGAGGACAGGACAGAGAGAGAGAAATATGGAGAGAGTGAGAACGGCAAGAAAGTTAAGAAGAGGGAGGGGCAGTGGCAGCGAGGGAGGAGAAAGAGGGAATGAATGCAGGGCAGAGGGAGGAGAAAGAGGGAATGAATGCAGGGCAGAGGGAGGAGAAAGAGGGAATGAATGCAGGGCAGAGGGAGGAGAAAGAGGGAATGAATGCAGGGCAGAGGGAGGAGAAAGAGGGAATGAATGCAGGGCAGAGGGAGGAGAAAGAGGGAATGAATGCAGGGCAGAGGGAGGAGAAAGAGGGAATGAATGCAGGGCAGAGGGAGGAGAAAGAGGGAATGAATGCAGGGCAGAGGGAGGAGAAAGAGGGAATTAACGTGAGCAAGACAAAGGAGAAGATCGTGGACTACAGGAAAAGGAGGTCCGAACACTCCCCCATTCACATTGATGGGGCTGTAGTGGAGCGGGGCGAGAGTTTCAAGCTATCATGGTCCAAGAAAGTCGTGAAGAGGCCACTCCCCTCAGGAGACTGACAAGGTTTAGCATGGGTCCCCAGATCCTCAAAAAGTTATACAGCTGCACCCGAGAGCATCAATACTGCAGGTGATATGATATAACAACAGTACATTAATATGTATATATTCCCAGCCCTACTAAGTAGTGTATATTAATAAAGCCACTCCCAGGATGATGGCACACTGGCTGGCTACTTATTGTAGCTGTCCTAGAAAGATTACAACAGGATGGGGGGGATTACAACAGAGAGAGGTGAGAGACCTGACCTTGTGCTCATTAATAAACATGTACTAGCACCTGCCAGTAGGGCCATGCATGAGAGGGGCACGCTGGGAGCTCGCAGTCTGGAGTGGGCACCTGGCAAGACCGAGGTAATGTACACAGATCCCACACCCACACACACCCACACACACCCACACACACACTTTGAGTAGTTTGAACCACATGGGTGAGAAGGGGGCAGAATTCAACAATGTTCTCTGTTCTCAACTCAGTCCTGAATTGTCTCAATACAGCAGAGACTCAGTGGGTGACTGGAGTTCCAGGATGTGTGGTTGTGTGGGTAAAAGTCTGCCAGTGCATCTTACAGCCTCAGTGGGTTGGCTGGGGTCCTAAAAACCACCTACAGTAACAAAGTGTTGGGTAGCTGATGGATAGAGATCAACAAAGACTATCTACAGTACACTGACTGAATGAGGACAGATGGGACAGATTAGATCACTTCACAGCCCAGTGGAGTATTACACACAAACACACACACACACACACACACACACACACACACACACACACGCCCCATGGCTCCGACAGTGACACAACAGGCAGGGCTAGACTGGGGCATTGTGTGTCATCTAATGGTCTGTCATTTACGACGGGGTCAAATCTAATGTGATAACATGATAATTACAGTCTAGTAATTTCCAGCTGAGCATCAGTGAGGATAGTATCTCTCTCTCATACCCTCTCCATTTCTCTCTCCAACAATCACTACCTCACTCCCTCTCCCACATCCGTTCTCGCCCACAAACACACTCTACCTCTTAGGTCTTTCCTCGAACCCGGTAACTCGGGACCCCAAAAACAGATTTTCAGGTAAGGACCTGTACAGACCGGAAGGCGACTTGCAGTAGAGAGCGAGAGGGAGCATTGTTTCATTTATGCTGCTGCTCAGGCTTCTCACGCGAGGGTAGCTTGTTGTTGCTGTTGTCGGTCAATCACAAGTCATCAAAGCCTCTGGCTTTGTGTATGCAGTGACGAACAATGAGATCAATGGAAGATTAAATTAAACCTTAAATGAAAAGGATAGGCTACAACAACCAAGAGCCAATAGGTAGGCTGCTAATTGTGTAGGAGGGGGAAAGCGCAGCCTATGTGGCCTCAATTAGCTTACCAGGCTAGCTAGCTTGTGTTCTCGGTTCGGTGCAGTCAAAACAGGTACTGTGTTTTCAGATTGTATAACAAATAACAGAGTTTTGGCTGCTGGAAGTTAGTAACTAGTGCAAATGAAAAGGCAACAACCAAGCAGACTTGCACTAGTTACTAACTTCCAGCAGCCAAAACTCTGTTATTTGTTATACAATCTGAAAACACAGTACCTGTTTTGACTGCATCGAACCGAGAAAAAAGCTAGCTAGCTAGCCAGCTAATTGAGGCTACATAGGCTGCACTTTCCCTCTCCTACACAATTAGCAGCCTACCTTGCTGCTAGAACTCCTCCATTCCTCGCTCTTGGCTCATAAATTAAGTGCTCCAGTTAATGATGTAACGTTTCGCCTGCTTCCCTCACTCGGATCAGACCGGGTCTGGACCTGACCGGGTCTGGTTGTACTCTGGTCCGTTGGGGCAGCTGCATTTGGGTAAGGTCCGGGAGGAAAGCCCCGGGTCCATTTCAAAACGAGAAGATCTCTACCTCACTTTCTCCATCCCCCTTTCCCCCCACCTGCTCCCTCCCCCTTTCCCCCCACCCGCTCCCTCCCTCCCCCCCCACCCGCTCCCTCCCTCCCTCTCTCCCTCTCTTTCTGTCCCTCCCTCCCTCTTTAAAACTGCCTGCAGATATTTTGATGGAAACCACATCAGCAGATCCCCACTGCTGCGGCTGCTCCTGTTGTTATGGATATGCGGCCTTCTCTGACATTTGAGAAACCAGCTGCATATGATATCATGTCGCCACAGCTTTGCATAAATTGAGATCATCCAAAACCATAAGAGAAGCATATTGAGCCCACTGAAGGAATTACTTTTCAAATAAATGTCTGCATAACTAGACCCAAAACTTTCTCGAGCCAAACATTGTTGTCCTAAAAAAATGTCTTTAACCTGAATCTTAATCTCCATCATGTATTAATTTGGAGATCAATCTTAACTTGAGGAACTCATCAAGGTTTTGATTGCCTGTGTGTGTGTGTGTGTGTGTGTGTGTGTGTGTGTGTGTGTGTGTGTGTGTGTGTGTGTGTGTGTGTGTAGGAGGGGGGCCTGGGTCAGGGCCTGTAAGACCACAGAGTGCCAGCTCAGTGGTCTTACAGGCCCTGACCCAGGCCACCAGTCAGGATACTGGTCTACTGAAGCCTGTGGAGGAGTGAGCAGCTATGATAGTGGGAGCGCCTCTCCTTCACATCACATTTTTAATGAAGGGAGGAATATGGAAATAGTTAATCAGTAGAAGGTAGACATTACACAAGAAGACAAAAAGAAAAAAGGGATACCTAGTCAGTTGTAACCCCTCTGAAGCAGATAGGTGCGGGGGACTGCCTTCATCGATGTCTACATCATCGCCGATCAGGGAGAAGTTGTTCTTGGCGGTTAACTGCCATGCTCAAGGGCAGAAGGGCATATTTTCAGTGGTGTAAAGTATTTAAGTAAAAATACTTTAAAGTACTACTTAAGTCGTTTTTTTTGTATCTGTAATTTACTATTTATATTTCTGACAACTTTTACTTTTACTTCACTACGTTGCCAAAGAAAATAATGTAATTTTTACTCCATACATTTTCCCTGACACTCAAAAGTACTCGTTACATTTTGAATGCATAGCAGGCAGGCAAATGGTCTAATTCACACACTTATCAAGAGAACATCCCCTGGTCATCCCTACTGCCTCTGATCTGGCGGACTTAAACATAAATGCTTTGTTTGTAAATTATGTCTGAGTTTTGGAGAGTGCCCCTGGCTATTTGTAAATTTAAAAAAATCTTGCTGTCTGGTTTGCTTAATATAAGAAATGTGAAATTATTATACATTTACTTTTGATACTTAAGTATATTTAAAACCAAATGCTTTTAGACTATTACTCAAGTAGTATTTTACTGAATGACTTTCACTTTTACTTGAGTTTTTTTTTTCTATTAAGGTATCTTTACTTTTACTCAAGTATGACAATTGGGTACTTTTTCCAGCACTGCAGAATTTTCCACCTTGCCGGCTCGAGGATTTGAACAACGGTGTTTACACCCCCCTCCCTCCCTCTCTCCTCTCATCTCCATCCTTCCCTTCATCATATCTGTCCTCCAGCCTGATCCCCCTCTCTCTCACTCACTCTCTCATTTCATAACAAATCACAGTCAGTAAAATCCCAGGCATGTCGGTCCCAATGACGCAGGCAGGCACAGCCTCACAGAGCAAAGAGCAGCACACCTGGTCCCCATGCAGGCAGTCCCCCTGACAACAAAGGCAGCTGCTTCTCTCTGCAACTCTGAGAGGGGAAACCATTCTATCCTACAGTCACAACTCCCACCTCACAGTTCTAAAGCTGCCTGCCTTGGGAGACAGAGTTAGAAAATCTAAGCTGGTCTCCAATGATACTCAGAGGAATTTACAATGATGCTCAGTGTTATTCGGGTTGTTAACTTGATTCGTTCTGCCATTCTTGATTTTGTGTTCCTGATTATTTGTGTACTTGTACTTGTTTGACGTTTTTTTCTGCACTGTTAGGCGCTAGAAACAAGACGTTTTTTCACATCAAGTAGGCCTAATGATGAAATATTAAAAGTCAAATACAAGATCAAGTAAAGGGGCAATCCAGGATTTGGTTTGTATCGTTTTGGAAAAATGTACATTAACACACACAAAAGGCCCTAAAGCTACAAAAACAGAGAGACAGAGCGGAGCTTAGTATGTAGGAGTAGTTCGGTTCAGTAAGGTGCATGGCTATGCTAAACTGCCATCTAGAGGCATGAAGAAACTAGAATCCAAAATGCCAAAGAGAAAATGCATGTAGCCTATGTTATGTGTATACTTAAATAACAGAGTAGCCTGTGGATTTACATGCAAAAGTGTTAATACAAAGTAATGAAAGATCAGCCCTTTTGGCAATTCATACAACGGCATAGTGCAACACGTTTGAACCTAACCAGGGCTGAATCTCAATAGCCTGTACTTGACTCCTTGTGTCCTATTCTCCTATCCTTCACTCACTTCCTACTCAAAGTCAGAGGGAGTCGAGGAGAGGAGTAAAGGAGAAGAAACATGGAAACAAGGAACAGAGGAAATGTGATTGTAACAAATTAGTAATTTCTGAAAAACGTAAATGTAATGTACATTTTTACATAAATGTAATGTACATAAATGTAATGTACATAAATGTAATGTACATTTTACATGTAATTCACTGCAACAAGAACACATTAGCAGTCAGTGCGTGAATTATGTAATTACTAGGCAATGGAAGGCCAGAAATATAATTGATTGGTCAATGCATATCAGTGTCAGTGATATTACGATAGTGTCATGCATGCTCTAACAATAGAATCCCTGCACTGACCTAAAGTCATCAATGAGATTGGGAATAAGACAGAGTACAGAAGCTTTTCATAGAACCTGTCTATGAATCTGTTTCTTTGTATTTCACAGTGAAATGTCACTACTGGGAGACTTGTCTTTGAGTCAGTGCTTATGATAGGACACGGCCATACGGCCATTTCTCAAGTAAAATGCCACAACGATTTCTGTGTGCTGGTCCCATTCCTTATGTTTGGTTAAGTTTTTACATGTATTGGCACAATTGCTATTTTCTTAAATAATTCCATATTTCTTCTGAAATAAGTTGAAATTGAAAACATCATTTGGACACATTATTTGATTTGCAACATTGCAGAAACTATTTTACTTTCGAAAAATTTAAGTTAACAATTTTAATTTAGAAAATAAAGACAAATGGCATGGAGTAACTTATTGGCATCCCGGAGTTGGTTTATGGTTGCACATCCTTCGGTCAAGATAACTGCCAACAAATGCTTATTGTAGCCACTCAATGAGCACGCTGCACTGTTCTACTGGCAATTTGGCCCACTCTGCTCTACTCGTCAATGTATGAGGGGTGCCCTCTACCCACTGCTGTTTTCAGCTCTCACCATAGGTTATGGATGCGATTCCGATCTGGACTCTTCACTGGCCACTCCAGAACAGTCAAGCGCTTATTCTTGAATCATTCCAGCGTGCTTTTAATGTGCGTTTGGGGTTGTTGTCCTACTGGAAGACCCACAACGTTCAATAGAGACACAGTTTTTGGACAAAGGGTTGAACATTGCACTCCAAAACACCTTGATATTCTGCAGATTTGATGATGCCTTGCACACATCCAAGGCCCCCAGTACCAGAGGCAGCAAAGCAACCTCACAGTATTATCGAACAATCACCGATAATTGATTGTAGTGAGGGTGTTGTTTTCTATGAACACTTCAGTTAGTCATTGGTAAACATAGGAAGACCCCACTGCTGAAGGAGACAAGAAAGCCTGATTGAACTTCTCAAAACACACCTAAACAAGCCTTAATCCTGGGGGGAAATGTTCTGTGGACCAATGAAACAAAAATAGATCACTTTGGCAATACAGATCAGCGCTGGGTTTATGGAGGACCAAATGAAGCATTCAATTAAAAGAACAGCCTCACTACAATCAAAGACGGGGAAGGTTTGATAATGCTGTGGAGTTGCTTTGCTGCCTTTGGTACTGCGGGCCTTAAACGTGCACAAGGCATAATGAAATCAACAGATTATCATGTGTTTTGTAGTCCAATGGTCAACCCAGTGTCCAGAAACTGGGTCTCCATTGAAGGTTGTGGGTCTTCCAGCAGGAAAACATTCCCAAACCACAGGAGGCTGCTGAGTGTGGACAGCTTATAATAATGTTCTGAACAAAGCAAATGGAATGGCATTACCATATTTATACCATGACATTGTTAATTACTCGTTTCTGATTGGCTTGAAGAGCATTCTAGAGGTTTCCTGGGTGGAGGAGCGTGGAGACTGAAGTGGCATCCTAGCCATGATTACCTGCTTTTGGCTGCTTGCATGCACAACGACGTCCACATCCTTCACTGGCAACAAGCCCTGGGTGAGTCTGACTGTCTGGGACATGATGATGCCCACATGCTAACTTACAGTACCAGTCAAAAGTTTGGACACACCTACTCATTCCAGGGTTTTCTTTATTTTTACTATTTTCTACTTTGTAGAATAATAGTGAAGACATCAAAACTATGAAATAACACATATGGAATCATGTGGTAACCAAAAAAGTGTTGGGAACTACTTCAAGACTGTTGGAAAAGCATTCCAGGTGAAGCTGGTTGAGAGAATGCCAAGAGTGTGCAAAGCTGTATCATAACAAATGGTGGCTACTTTGAAGAATCTCAAATATAAAATATATTTTGCTTTGTTTAACCCTTTTTTGGTTACTTCCATATGTGTTATTTCATAGTTTTGATGTCTTCAGTATTATTCTAAAATATTTTAGATTTTTTAAAGATAAGCTTGAAATGAACCATAAAATCTAGTTGTTTCTGGTTGCTTATCAAAGTTAGCTGGCTAACTCATGATCCTGCTTTGTAGTGCTCATTGTGGGCACTGTACTACTATAGCTGACCCTGTAGAACAATGTAGTCCGTCATTGTAAATAAGAATTTGTTCTTAACTGAATTGCCTAGTTAAATAAAGGTTAAATAAATACAAAAATTGTGCAAATGTATTTATGTTTTCAATAAACATTGGAGAATAACCCAGTCTGTTTTTCCCAATAGTTGCACAAACGTCGGTTTTGTTGCTAAAAACCAACCCGTCTATGACGTACTTAAGCAAAATCATTATGGTGGATATTGATTATTGTAGTACAGATATGCATGATGTCAAACTAAGCTTAGATTTCAACCAGGTACATCACACACAAAGGTAACAGTATAAGAGAAACCTGGGGATCCAAATACAGTAAAAGTATTGGTCAGAAAATTATATACATTAAACTACATTTGTGGTGAGATATCACATTCCATCCTCTATGGTGAGATATCACATTCATTCTTCTGTCTTCTGATTTCATGGGCTTGACCAATAAGCCTGAAAACTCTCCAGAGTGGAGGCTCCTCCAGGGAAAGGTGGGACCAGTCGACCCTGTAGGCCAGGGAGTTGTGAAGGATGTAAGAGGCTAGAATAGAACACTGCCCTCTAGAGGAAAAGGTGAAGTGAACACAATGACTACATATTACTGCTCTTACAATCTGTACTAAAACATAAATACTAAGCCTTTTTGTTGGAATGCCCGTTAAAACATTTAACATACATGGTAGTTATGGTAAAGGGATGAGTTTAGTTTTCGGACAGTCAGACTCACCCAGGGCTGGTTGCCAGTGAAGGATGTGTACGTTGTTGTGCATGCAAGCAGCCTAAAGTAGGTAATCATGGCTAGGATGCCACTTCAGTCTCCACGCTCCTCCACCCAGGGCCCTCTCACTGAGAGGCTGGCGCAGGAGAGATAATTCCCATTACTCACTGGAGTGATCGTGTGGACCATACCATCCCTCCAGTGAATAATGGGAATTCTCTCTCTCCTGTAGCTGTGACGAGCAACCTTAGGGCTCGACACCAATTTGTCTTTCACATGTGTCCCAAACGGCAACATATTCCCTTGATAGGGTAGTGAATTAGTGAACTATGAAGGGAATATAGTGCCATTTGGGACACACACCTTTGTACGATGACAGACTTGACTGATCATGCAGATGGGGGCTCGATGAACACGAGGGTTATATTACAATGGTGAAAATAAAAGGCATTACTCAAATAGTGAAATCATTCTTCATTTACCTGCCTGTGGCTAGAATGCACTCCCGACGTGGGCTACTGTGTACACTGCAAACAGCCATCGAGTGCCTTCAAGCGAGAGAAAGGTATTGGTACCATGTTTCTTTGAGACATGTTATTGGTGCACCTACTTACTTTGCCATGGGTGTTACGAATGCATTTTGACCGCTTATTGTGTCAACATTCATTAACCTCCTGCTGGTGACAGTGGGGGAAGATAGACCCATTCTAAGATCCTAGCCCTTAAGTTTGCAGTCATCCCCACCTGCCAGGTGCATTCCATCAGAAGACAACAGACACACACACACACAGGAGAGGTTGGTCATTGTTTTATTAATCTGCAAGCATGCAGACAACAGTAAACATGAGGTCACCAACTGAACTCATTGCTATGGGAGATAAAACCATAGGATGCATGATCAGGTGGTGTCAGACGAAGGCCCTAAAAATGGTCAAACACTCCAGCTACCCAAGTCATAGACTGTTCTCTCTGCTACCGCACAGCAAACGTTACCGATGCGCCAAGTGTGGAACTAACAGGACCCTGAACAGCTTCTACCCCCAAGCCATAAGACTGCTAATTAGTTAACCAGCTACCTGGACTATCTGCATTGACCCTTTTTGCACTTAATTTGACTCATCACATACACTGCTGCATATTATCTATCCTGTTGCCTAGTTACTTTACCCCTACCTATAAGTACATATCTACCTGAATTACCTCGTACCCCTGCACATCGACTTGACACCGTGTATATAGCCAAGTTATCGTTACTCATTGTATATTTATTATTACTTTTCTATTATTTCTGTTTTCTTTCTCTCTGCATCATTGGGAAGCATTTCACTGAGTCCAAACCTGTCGTTTACAAACCATCTGACAAATTAAATGTGATTTAGTCAAGTCTAAAACACAAGGAACCTGTGTGATCAAAATGCATAATGACCCCTCCCCATCTAGTGATAACCCCGCCCCATCTAGTGATAACCCCGCCCCATCTAGTGATAACCCCAGCCCATCTAGTGATAACTCTGTCCATCTAGTGATAACTCTGCCCATCTAGTGATAAACCTGCCCATCTAGTGATAACCCTGCCCATCTAGTGATAACCCTGCCCATCTAGTGATAACCCTGTCCATCTAGTGATAACCCTGTCCATCTAGTGATAACCCTGTCCATCTAGTGATAACCCTGTCCATCTAGTGATAACCCTGCCCATCTAGTGATAACTCTGTCCATCTAGTGATAACTCTGCCCATCTAGTGATAACCCTGTCCATCTAGTGATAACTCTGCCCATCTAGTGAAGTACGAAAAAAGTATGAGCATGTATGCACTAGCTAACTGTAAGTCGCTCTGGATAAGAGTGTCTGCTAAATAACTAAAATGTAAATTTAAGTCAAAGTGTACATACCACCACACAGGGAAAAACATTTAGGTGCAGAAACAAAGACTGAGACAGACAATAGGATTGATAACCCTAACCCTGACAGGAGGGGAATGTAACAGCAGACTGTATTAGATCCTAACCCTGACAGGAGGGAATGTAACAGCAGACTGTATTAGATCCCAACCCTGACAGGAGGGGAATGTAACAGCAGAATGTATTAGATCCTAACCCTGACAGGAGGGGAATGTAACATCAGACTGTATTATATCCTAACCCTGACAGGAGGGGAATGTAACGGCAGGTAACCCAGTGGTTAGAGTGTTGGGCCCGTAACCGAAAGGTTGCTGGATCGAATCCCCGAGCTGACAAGGTACAAATCTGTCGTTCTGCCCCTGAACAAGGCAGTTAACCCACTGTTCCTAGGCCGTCATTGAAAATAAGAATTTGTTCTTAACTGACTTGCCTAGTAAAATAAAGGTAAAAAATAAAATAACAGCAGACTGTATTAGATCCTAACCCTGACAGGAGGGAATGTAACAGCAGACTGTATTAGATCCTAACCCTGGCAGGAGGGGAATGTAACAGCAGACTGTATTAGATCCTAACCCTGACAGGAGGGGAATGTAACAGCAGACTGTATTAGATCCTAACCCTGCCAGGAGGGAAATGTAACAGCAGACTGTATTAGATCCTAACCCTGACAGGAGGGGAATGTAACAGCAGACTGTATTAGATCCTAACCCTGACAGGAGGGGAATGTAACATCAGACTGTATTAGATCCCAACCCTGACAGGAGGGGAATGTAACAGCAGACTGTATTAGATCCTAACCCTGCCAGGAGGGAAATGTAACAGCAGACTGTATTAGATCCCAACCCTGACAGGAGGGGAATGTAACAGCAGACTGTATTAGATCCTAACCCTGACAGGAGGGGAATGTAACAAACATATTAGATTGATTAGAATAGTAGACATGCCGAGTGTCCCAGTAAGAGAAGGCTGAGATCCAAGCTTCAAAGATATGGGCTTTCCACTGTGACACAGCAGTCAGACTGTTCTCCCCCAGGGACAAGACATTGACACAGCCTGCTGAGTCACTGGATACCACACGCACATCACTACTGCAGATAGGAGAGGAGGAGGAGAAGACACACTATGAAAACCATTGACCATAACATTAACAACAATCAAATCAAAGATTCTGTATAAACAATTATATTGTGCTGTGCTTTCCCAGCAGTAATGAGACAGATTGATATAGGTGTAGAGTCGACAGAACCAAGAGTAGTTATCCAAGCGGTGTGTCTTTAGCAAGTAACCGCACATGCAGCTTTCAGTAGCTATATCCCAAATGAAGCCACCCTCACCTGTCACCCCGTTTTTCCCTAATCCTGTTTGGAGGATTACGGATTTTGTGCTTATTCCCTCCAGAATCCAGTAATGTTTCAACTGGGATACCTGGAAAACCAGGGAATATATTCAACCCAAGCCCAAATACATTAACATAATGGACTGTGAGCATCTGTATCTCACCTGACTGTCTACGAGTCTGTGCAGCTGTAGCTCCCCACTGGCAGTAGCCATACCCAACAGAGAACTCTCAGATGTCTGTGCAGCTGTAGCTCCCCACTGGCAGTAGCCATACCCAACAGAGAACTCTCAGATGTCTGTGCAGCTGTAGCTCCCCACTGGCAGTAGCCATACCCAACAGAGAACTCTCAGATGTCTGTGCAGCTGTAGCTCCCCACTGGCAGTAGCCATACCCAACAGAGAACTCTCAGATGTCTGTGCAGCTGTAGCTCCCCACTGGCAGTAGCCATACCCAACAGAGAACTCTCAGATGTCTGTGCAGCTGTAGCGCCCCACTGGCAGTAGCCATACCCAACAGAGAACTCTCAGATGTCTGTGCAGCTGTAGCTCCCTACTGGCAGTAGCCATGCCCAACAGATGCCTCTCAGACGTCTGTGCAGCTGTAGCTTCCCACTGGCAGTAGCCATGCCCAACAGAGGCCTCTCAGACGTCTGTGCAGCTGTAGCTTCCCACTGGCAGTAGCCATGCCCAACAGATGCCTCTCAGACGTCTGTGCAGCTGTAGCTCCGCAATAGCAGTAGCCATACCCAACAGAGGCCTCTCAGACACTGGCACATGACACCTGGGAACAGAGGTATAGCAACAAGGTCATCAAGAAGAATAAGAAGCCAAGCAAGCAGAGGAAGAAACTGAAAAGTATTTGCAGCTGTTTGCATCATACAATTTTAGATCTAATATAGCTGGTGTCAATCCGCTGCAGCACATTGAGAGTCGGACACATAGGTCCCTGTTGACGAAACAGGAAGAGGTACAGCAGGCCAATCCGAGTAGCCGCCTCTGATCCCTGTCGATAGCACAAATAGAGAACTGAAAGTGTACAGGAGCCTAGCTCACGGCCACACCACCTTATACACAGACCAGGCCAGTGTCTCAACGGGTATGAGAAGTAACAACTTTTTTATTTACAGTCAGCGACATACATCGTAGTGTATCAAATGAAATGAAACTTTATTTGTCACATACGCAAAATACAACAGATGTAGACCTTACAGTGAAATGCTTACTTTACAAGCCCTTGTCTGTATAGCGTTAGTGTCTATAGGAGGGCTCTCCAACCCTGTTCCTGAGGGGTATTCCAGAAAGCCGGATTAGTGAGATATGTCAAATCAAAATTAGAACAAACTCAGAATTTCCAGTTCCAGAAAGAGAGCTCGAAGTATAGTCTGATTAAAATTAATAGCAACGAATGCTCTGAAGCAAACCTGTTACCTACTAGGTTCACTTGATCTTAGCATGTCCTGGTGAATATATACAGTTGAAGTCGAAAGTTTACATACACAGGTTGAAGTCATTAAAACTCATTTTTCAACCACTCCACCGATTTCATGTTAACAAACTATAGTTTCGGCAAGTCTGTTAGAACATCTACTTTGTGCATGACACAAGTAATTCTTCCAACAATTGTTTACAGACAGATTATTTCACTATATCACAATTCCAGTGGGTCAGAAGTTTACATATACTAAATTGACTGTGCCTTTAAACAGCTTGGAAAATTCCAGCAAATGATGTCATGGCTTTAGAAGCTTCTGATAGGCTAATTGACATCATTTGAGTCAATTGGAGGTGTACCTGTGGATGTATTTCAAGGCCAACCTTCAAACTCAGTGCCTCTTTGATCAACATCATGCTAGACGGTACTCTCAGCACATAGCAAAGCTGCAGGCTAAAGGTAAATCTAGACTTGGTTTCCTCTATCGTAATCGCTCCTCTTTCACTGCAGCTGCCAAACTAACCCTGATTCAGATGACCATCGTTCCCATGCTAGATTACGGAGACATAATTTATAGATCGGCAGGTAAGGGTGTTCTCGAGCAGCTAGATGTTCTTTACCATTCGGCCATCAGATTTGCCACCGATGCTCCTTATAGGACACATCACAGCACTCTATACTCCTCTGTAAACTGGTCATCTCTGTATACCCGTCGCAAGACCCATTGATTGATGCTTATTTATAAAAATCTATTACAATCTCTTCATTCAAAGACTCAATCATTGACACTCTTACTGACAGTTGTGGCTGCTTTGCGTGATGTATTGTCATCTCTACCTTCTTGCCCTTTGTGCTGTTGTCTGTGCCCAATGTTTGTACCATGTTTTGTTCTGCTACCATGTTGTGTTGCTACAATGCTGTTGCTGTGTTGTGTTGCTGCCTTGCTCTTGTTGTTTTAGTTATCTCTTTACATAGTGTTTTGTCTCTTGTCGTGATCTGTGTTTAGTCCTATTTTAATTTGTAATGCATTTTGGTAGGCCGTCATTATAAATAAGAATATGTTCTTAACTGACTTGCCTAGTTAAACAAAATAGCCTAATTACTTAAACGAGAAGCAGACAATCTGGACCCAAGAAATCTAAGACTGCCTCATCTGGTTAAGGAAAGCCAGATATGTTCAGGGAATCCTGAATTTATTAAACTACCTTTCTGGAATACCCCCTTGGAGATCTAGTGCAATTGATTATAATAATTAGCTGGTTGGTAATATGCATCAGGTTAGTTACAACAGTGGTTGGAGTGAAAACCTACAGCTCTCTAGGAACAGGGTTGAGAGCCCTGGTCTACGGTCTTACTGCATCTGGTGCCTTCTGTATATATGTTCCACATGCCAGTATGTTGTGCCAATGTGGAATGGGGCACCACTCCACTCTGTGTCGAACACTTGTAGACTGCGGGTCCTTGACTTCCAAGCCATCGCAAGATGTTCTGCATATTACTGGACCACAGCACCTGTCAAATCTGGAAATATAGACTGTCAACAATTATTATACCAACGCCACCATTAACAACATGAACATGGGCAACATAGAATTGGATGAAATAATAGTTAGCTTCCTAGCTAGCTTTTAACTGCTGGTTGAGACGCGCAACAACAAGATAGCTAGCGCACAGATTTCGAAAAACAATCACAGTATTATCCTAATGTACCTTCCTAGGCTAGCGTCTAGGCGTACATGTAGCTAGCTACAACGTTCAAACTACAATCTATCTTTTTTTTTTTTTTACAGATCAACATATATTCTGAAAAATAATAAGGTAATAAGTAACATACACGTGAATGAGCTGCTCGGCTGCAAACACTTCCGGATTGATGCTGCTACGTCACCGACGTTCAGCGTCGAAACGTTGCAGCGTAACAGTGACGTGGGCGAGACTGCTGCCTACAACACAAAACATGGCTGGAAATCGACCGTTGACCCAAATGTCCTACTGCACCGTGGTAGATAAAAACGACCAGTCTAAATTCATATGCTACACGCATAAAACATCGGAGATGTTCAATGTTGGGTGAGTGTTAATAGCAAACGTCAGCCATTCCCGTACATCTAACCATGCTTTTCTAACAACGATAGCTAGCTAGCTAACGGAACTGTCGTAAATGGCTAGGTAGTTCATGTCATATAGCTAGAAAACGAACATTACTTTTACATATCGCATCGATTTGGGTGAATCAGAAGCTTGTGCTGAGGTGTTTTAGCTAGTGGCTAACAACAAATATAAAAGCGTCCACTAGTGGTGCCAACTGGAGATTGCTAGATAGAAAATAGCCACCTGTAAGAGAAAGAAATAGGCATGATAGCTAGAGATGTTGTCGTAGTGACATGACGGCTAACATCATTTACTTGTTTTCCTGTCCCAGTTTGACAAATGCCTCTGATGTGTGGAGCACAGATTTCACCGAGGAGACATTGAACCAGTTTGTAAGTATACTTATTTAACCAAACCTGCAAAGAGTAGCATTTTCCTTCTTTATTTGATAACTGAATGACATGCACTATTATTTTCAGATACAGAAGTTTGCCTTGAAGTCAACAGAGGATTATATCTTGACAATCAGGTATGTTTTTCCCATATTATTTTAAGCCAAGGACCTCATGTACTCCTTGAGATCCTTACAAGATCATTGACTCTTTCGGACACATTTATACATTCCATGTCTTTATAATACTTTATACTACTGGTTTTCCTCCTGTATCCTCTCCCAGGTCTGCGTGTTCTAGTGGGAGTGTCTCTGTATCAGTGCAAGACAGCGGTGCAGTGCTCTGTGTAGGCACCAGTCCAGGGGACCGGAGTGTGACTCTGTCCCGACTGAAACAACCCGAGGCAAAAGAGAAACTGAGAGAGTTGCTGTTTAGAATGGCAGACAGTCTGACTCGTTTAGACCATACGGGTAAGGTTTTGGATGGAGCCCTCATTCGTCATACAGAGTTCTCTTTTTATTGTACTGACTCTGATCTAGGGAAGTACAAGAACACAAGCACTCCTTACTCAGCAGACGTTTTGTTTCTGTCTAGCAGGCCCAGCCCCATTCAGTCCTGGAAAGAGTCCACACAAATGCAAATCAGGTGTGCTGTTTTATTTTGCCTTGTTACATCACATTTGACCATAGCTCGTCCTCATGGGTATGAAGGCGTAAAGTAAATAGTACTCTTGCTCTTTCAGATTTTGAGCCAAGGAGACAGCCCCAGAGTAACCAAACTCTGGCAGTCAAGAAGCGTCTTCCAGGAGATTCTCTTATCAACCCAGGAACAAGGAGGTACTGTACTTGTCTGAACCCCAAATGGCACCCATGTTCCTTTCGTATTGCATTTTTGAACAGAGCCCTATGGGCCTTGGTCAAAAGTAGTGCACTACTATTTAGACCCCTTCCCTTTTTCAACATTTTGTTACGTTACAGCTTTCTAAAATGAATTAAATAAATACATTCTCATCAATCTACACACAATACCCCATAATGACAAAGCAAAAACAGATTTTTAGAAATGTTAACAAATGTATTAAATAAACATTTACATTGCTATGAGACTCAAAATTGAGCTCAGGTGCATCCTGTTTCCATTGATCATGATTTGGAAAGACATCTGTCTATATAAGGTCCCACAGTTGACAGTGCATGTCAGAGAAAAAACCAAGCCATGAGGTCTACTGAATTGTCCATAGAGCTCCGAGACAGGGCGAGGCACGGATCTGGGGAAGGGTACCAACAAATGTCTGCAGTGGCCTCCATCATTCTTAAATGGAAGAAGTTTGGAACTACCAAGACTGGCCAAACTGAGCAATCGGGGGAGAAGGGCCTTGGTCAGGGAGGTGACCAAGAACCTGATGGTCACTCTGACTGCTCCAGGACAACCATCTCTGCTGCACTCCACCAATCAGGCCTTTATGGTAGAATGGCCAGAAGGAAGCCAAAAGGCACCTAAAGGACTCTCAGACCATGAGAAACAAGATTCTCTGGTCTGATGAAACCAAGATTGAACACTTTAGCCTGAATGCCAAGCGTCAAGTCTGGAGGAAACCTGGCAACATCCCCCCCCGGTGAAGCATGGTGGTGGCAGTATCATGCTGTAGGGATGTTTTTCAGCGTACAGAGATCTTTGTCCGACTGGAGCGAAGGTTCACCTTCCAACAGGACAACGACCCTAAGCACACATCTAAGACAACGCAGGGGTGACAGTCTCTGAATGTCCTTGAGTGGCCCAGCCAGAGCCCGGACCTGATCAAACATCTCTGAAGAGACCTGAAAATAGCTGTGCAGTGACGCTCCCCATCCAACCTGACAGAGCTTGAGAGGATCTGCAGAAAATAATGGGAGAAACCGTGAATAAGGTGCCATTTGGGACACAGCCTCACAGTCGTTACAAACTCCCATGCATCTGGGAGCCCATTTGGAAAGAGACAAATCAACTGTTTTTCTGTATTTTTTCAGAAAGCGTCAAGCAACCGGGGTGGCATTTGATGATGATGATGAAGATCAATGATTTGCTAAAGAGAAATGACCACAGTTGCCGTCCATCATCACTATCACATTTCTGCTGCACATAACAATTTAGTGCATGAATGTTATTTTAATCCACCGACACTAAACCATAGTGCTGCAACATCATTTTAAAAAAATACCTATTTAATGCTGTCCACATGATGACATAATCTGCTTTTTAAGGACTCATAATGTGTGTCCCAAAGGACACTATTCCCTATATAGTGCACTACTTCTGACCAGAGTCATATGGGCCCTGGTCAAAGGTAGTGCACTATTTATGGAATAGGGTGCCATTTGGAAAAAATCTATGATCATTACCTCAATCACTGTGTAAAAACATGAAACATGGTTTTTAAATGTGTTTTAATCTTGACTTATGTAATAAACATTTATTTTTTAAAAGCCATTCTCCTTGTAGTCATGCAGTTTTAGATATACGGATAAAGAGCCTCTATTGTAATGGGAGGGGGGGGGGGGGACTGTTGAATAATGTCAGTTAAAACTCTCAAACTCCTCAACTGAAAAGGATGTCACACTAGTATTCTCATATCTTTATTGTAAGCAAAGTGCGTATACAGTAAATTATTTGGTCCAAATACCTAATGATTTCAAGGTAGCTAGTTTTACATGTATGAACAAAAAGATAGAAAAGACTGCACTGATACCTGATTTATTTGTTTTGTTTAAAAATTCAGAGCACCAAATGTGAAGCAGAGTACAGAAATAACAGTAGAATCAGGAGCAAGACTAAATGTTACACGAGAACAATATGAACAGATGCTTTACAACAGAATGTCAACAGATGTATTTTCATAACATATAAATAAACACTACCGTTAAAGTTTGGGGTCACTTAGAAATGTCCTTGTTTTTGAAAGAAAAGCACATTTTTGTCCATTTTAAAATAACAAAGAAAAAGCCATCTCTTCCTCTGTCCAGTGTCTGTTCTTTGGCCATCTTAATCTTCTTTTTTATTGGCGAGTCTGAGATGGCTTTTTCTTTGCAACTCTGCCTAGAAGGCCAGCATCCCAGAGTCGCCTCTTCACTGTTGACGTTGAGACTGATGTTTTAAGAAATTTCCCCTCGGATCAATAAAGTACCTATCTATCTTGCGGGTACTATTTAATGAAGCTGCCAGTTGAGGACTTGAGGCATCTGTTTCTAAAACTAGGTACTCTAATGTACTTGTCCTCTTTCTCAGTTGTGCACCGGGGCCTCCCACTTCTATTCTGGTTAGAGCCAGTTTGTGCTGTTCTGTGAAGGGAGTAGTACACAGCGTTGTACGAGATCTTCAATTTCTTGTATGGAATAGCCTTCATTTCTCAGAACAAGTATAGACTGACGAGTTTCAGAAAGTTCTTTGTTTGTGACCATTTTGAGCCTGTAATCGAACCCACAAATGCTGATGCTCCAGATACTGAACTAGTCTAAAGAAGGCCAGTTTTATTGCTTCATTAATAAGCACAACAGTTTTAAGCTGTTGCAAAAGGGTTTTGTAATGAATTGGTCTTTTTAAAATAATAAACTTGGATTAGCTAACACAACGTGCCATTGGAACACAGGAGTGATGGTTGCTGATAATGGGCCTCTGTACACCCATGTAGATATTCCATTAAAAATCATCAGTTTCCAGCTACAATAGTCATTTACAACATTAACAATGTCTACACTGTATTTCTGATCAATTTGATGTTATTTTAATGGACAAAAAATGTGCTTTCCTTTAAAAAAACAAGGACATTTCTAAGTGATCCCAAACTTTTGAATGGTAGTGTACATTTATATGCACAAGTAGAATACACTGCCTGGATAAATTCCAAAGCATTTCGCTTTAGAGTAAAGCTGAGTATTCACTAGATTTAATAATTATTTTAATCTCATAGTATACAGTATTTGTAACCATGTAGAATTGCTCCTAACTCATATTTGCTGGTATCATAACTTTTTTTACACCATATACCTTTATGCAGTGAATTCTGCGTTGAAGTGAAACTGCAAGCATCCTAAATGTTGCTCTTTTTTTAAGTCAAGCTTTGCTCAGGGAAAACTTCAAATACCTTTTTTTCTTACAAGTATTCAGACTCATTGGGTGGCAACAGAAGTTTAATAGATTATATGATCCAAAATGGGCCTAAATCACATTGATGTTCCTTTTGAGGTCAAGGGTCACAGAACTCTAGTTAAAGTAGAGCATCACGGTCATCATTCAGTCTGAGTTAAAGGACACAAGTTTGTTTCAAATTCAATAAATCTTTCCTTACGGCTTTTCAGATACATAACATATACAGATAGCATTACTTAACACATCTCAAAAACAGGCGTATTCTCATTAGTTCACATGAAAAATAATATTTTCCTGGACTTCAGTAAAACATTTAACCTACTTTACATTCTGATAAAAAAATAATTACAACAGTCTGTTTCCTTTACTTAATAGTAAAAGGATAACAACCCCACCATAGTCAAGGAAAATGAGCAAATAAGTCCAAGTAGGTCCCACATTAAGAAATCACCAAAACATATGTTAAATTACGTTGAATTAGTCCATTTAATAAATTGTGTCCTCTGAGAAGAATAACGATATCACAACTGGCTCTTCACAACACAAACACTCCATGAAAATATCCAGTTTAAATCACATGCCAACATACTATTCAATAAACCTTTCCCTTTTATTAATGACGTGGTGTGGGTGTTCTTTAAATGTACTCTTAACTTCCAAAAGATACGGTAAGCCAACTGCCTATAAAACGTCTTGTAAATCATACAATCCATTTATCTCAAGGTCAAACTAAACAATGATCTGAAAGTTCAACTTCTTTGTCTCACAATGATGGCAGTGTAGTAGTGTATGCTTGTTATTGTACATCCTGTATGTGTCCCTAAGTATTACATGAGTTATTAAGTTCTGTTCTTTTCACGGTTTTCAATAAGTTCAATGATCTTGTGGATTACCTTCACTGTTAAGTACGTTATTACATAGTGTCCAACATGATCTTCTTGAAAGAATCCAAATCATTATGATTTGTAGAAGCACAAAATAAAGCGTTCAGTAAAAAGTACTCTATTTATCATGACGAGACAGTGTCCACTGTTCAAAGTGCATTTACTTAATCTATTTACCATAATCAGTTATTGCCAAATCAGTGTCATGGCTTGAGGTTAAACAGAATGATGGTCCCATCTCTGCCAAGCTCCTCTTTCACCCAAAGGGGGAGGGGAGGGGATTGATTGGTGAAAGGGGGTGGGGGTTTTGACACCTTGATGGCTGAGATGATCCAGCCTTTCTCTCTTCCCCCACAAGAGAAGAGGGCAAATCCCCACGTTTTTATGACTCTTTGTCACTTGGAGCCAAAACTTTATGCCCATGAAACAAGACATTGGGAACATGATTGATTTCTATTATGTGTGCTGAAAATGAGGACTGTTGGCATATGAATGTCAATTCTGTGATGTCATTAAAGCTTAAATGAAAGTGTGATTACGAAAACATTGTAACTTTAAGGGTTTCCAAACTGTATATGATGTCTACATTCGTTACGTTTGGTAAGAAATATCCAGATTAAAGAGAATGTTTTTGATGATAAAACAGATTTTTTTTTTACACAAAATCATAGTAGTTCTCAATGCCTTGCCTGCCCAAGCTACGCTCAGGGAAATCAGATGAGGTCATAAACGACAAACGTCCTCTCCTGCCCGAAAAGGTATAAAACCTTTGAGACTCGAATCAACGTTCTTGACTCGAGGACATTCATGCTGCAGCCGGAGGTCTACGATAAGTCATGACCTCCACAAAAAGACAACACGTACCCACAGAGGAACTCTGAAACAATCAACGCTACTGTCAACGACTGTATTTAAGAGAATGAATTTGAGCAAAACCACTCGGTTATTCTCTCAAAAGGCATTGCTTGTCTACACTGACCACATCCCCAAGTTGTGGGGATATCGACACGGCTGATTAGCCGTCTCCAGGAACGAGTCCTATAGGAAACAGACACCAAAAGGAAAGGACATCGTGACATCTTGTGGACAATCAAAGACTTACATCAGAGACCGGTACCCATCAGAGGGGGTGCAAGCCAGCACCTAACAGAGAGAATCAGCGCACAAGTAAATACATGCATTATATTCTGACCCATGAGCGCCGCAGTGCGGGCAGGGTATTAAGGCTAGGCTCAGTGTAGTTTCCAAATGTATTGAATTTTGTTGCTCTGTCTTTCTACCTACCTCTCACTCTAAATCTCCATTGGGTGTAGCCTGTGTAATATTGAACAGATCCGCTAGGGACCTGTTATCCTATTAAGTGCATTGTATTAGAACCAATTTTCTATAACCCTTACTGTGTATCCTGTATTATCATTTAGTTAGGAAATAAATCAATTTGTGTATACGGGAGGATCAGTTTGCGCTGGGGTTTGTGCAGATTGACGGACTCATGACCGTTCTAGGACGAGACTGATGAAGCAACATTCATTAAATAAGGGCTGCTATATATTGTAAGATAGGACAAACATTTGAGTTAAATTTGGAGAGTAGCAACTCAGTAGAATACATTTATCTCCGTGGTGCCCTAGGAATCCTAATGAGCTAATTATTGCAGGATTAATTTAATCCAATAATTAGACTAGTAGGTAATTATTCGATATATAGCAGTCACCGCATTAATGATAATACAAAGTTACGGCATCAGACATCTGCCCCATATACATTTAAATATCTAAAATAAATCGTTCTTGCCAGAAAAATATAGGTATTGTATATAATGTATATGTATGCCACAACACTGGCTTTTCTGGTTTCATGACAGCATGCTCTCAAGGCGATTCTTTTTTAAAAGGGGGGGGGGGGGTCCCAAATGGCACCCTACATCCTATATAGTGCACTACTTTGGACCAGGACCCATAGCACCCTATTCCCTTCGGTACATAATGCCCTACTTTTGCACAGAGCCTTATGGGTCCTAGTCAAAAGTAGAGCACTATATAGGGAGTAGGGTGTCATTTAGTATGCGACCTTGTACTTTGGCAGGGACGGAACACATTTGGCCAATGATGAACCACCAATTCTCTGCGTCAAACAACTGATAAAAGATTCAACTCAGTAAGGTGGTCATATCAGAAGCAATGACGTTTTTTTATGACATCATCAGCAATTAATGAAGCCAACTTACTAGCGAAGACGATATTAATACCAAATCAAGCCTTGTGATTTTAGTCCTTAGTAGAAAGACCACATTGGCTTTCAATGTTCCCATCTATCAATACATTCAAAAAAATAAATACATATAGACATTCCTATAACAACATATCTCCATTTAAATACAAGCTTTCTCACTGTAGCAGTATGTTTCCCATGATGACAGCGGTCTGGTCTCTGGGACACTTCAAGCTTTAACCATGGCTGATGACTGACAGCTTTGAGAGGCTGACTTCACTTCTCTGTCCCACTGAATCTCATTCTCTGAGTCCCATACCTCAGTCTCTGTCACTGTTAGGTGTTTGACGATAAAAAATAACACTTCTCTTACTTTCCCCTGGATAGATAGAGACGGTTGTCTTCCTATCCAAAAATGAACAGGTACATTCTCTTCCTCTGTCTGACTAGTTCACGTTATTTCCTCCCATATTTGTCTATAGACACGCCCCCTCTGAGGTTCCTCCTCCCACTTTATCTGTCCAGGCTCTCTGAGTTTCCACAGTTCAACAGAGAGTATCTGTGTTAAAGGAGAGCTGCACCTGCCATGGAGAAACAACAGGCGGTTAGTAAGGGATAAAATACAGTCCGGGATCTCAAGAACAACAAATTCGTAACATTGTACGAATTGGATTCATCATACAAATAAAAATAATAATTAAAAAAATTAGTTTTTTGCAGGACGTAACATTTCATACAAAATGGATGACGTGGTACACAATTGGGGACCCATTTTGTCTTGTGAGCGCCACTTTTAAAACTACTGGATGAAATTATACAAAAGTTCTGCAACATCGCTTTAAGTTTCCTTAAGTACTTACTTCATACTTATTAAATTAATAAGTGTGATATGCAAAGTGTGTCTATGTAGACAACATCCCATCCCACTTTCTCAGTTTTTTGCTGCGTTCATATCATCTCGTAAATTAGACTAGGAAAAATCTATTTGAACAGCCAATTTCATGTACATTTCAGTAGACGCGCATATCCAGAGCAACTTACAGTAGTGAGTGCATATATTTTCATATTTGTTTGTACTGGTCCCCCGTGGGAATCGAACCCACAACCCTGGTGTTGCAAGTGCCTTGCTCTAACAATTGAGCCACACGGGATCAATTCCTAGTGGCAAACTCTTCAATCATTCCTGAGCTCCGACTTCTCCCACATGCTGAACCCTGATGTCACATATTAAGGAAATTACCTCGATAACAGTTAAATGCAACCACAAAACATTATTTATAAAAAGCAATCTATTAATATGGTTTTTGAACACAATAATTTGTTTGCGAGCATGATAGATGGTTGACACAGCTTGTTTGCCATTAGCCAATTAGCGTTTCTCAATTAGTTCAAAGCATATGAATGCATTCAACTCGTATTTACGACTTCACAACTTGCATTTACCACCTTCCCACTTTGTTATGAACGCAGCATTACATCCCAATAAGTATTTTCTCTCCTCTTACTCTTTCCTCTAATCTCTCTCCTCCCCTCTCACCCTCTGCCCACATCCTCTCCTCTCTCCTCCCCTCTCACCCTCTACCCACATCCTCTCCTCTCTCCTCCCCTCTCACCCTCTACCCACATCCTCCTCTCTCCTTCCCTCTCACCCTCTACCCACATCCTCTCCTCCCCTCTCACCCTCTACCCACATCCTCTCCTCTCTCCTCCCCTCTCACCCTCTACCCACATCCTCTCCTCTCTCCTCCCCTCCCACCCTCTGCCCACATCCTCTCCTCTCTCCTTCCCTCTCACCCTCTACCCACATCCTCTCCTCTCTCCTTCCCTCCCACCCTCTGCCCACATCCTCTCCTCTCTCCCTCTACCTACATCCTCTCCTCTCTCCTTCCCTCACCCTCTACCCACATCCTCTCCTCTCTCCTCACCTCTCACCCTCTACCCATCCTCTCCTCTCTCCTACCCTCCCACCCCCTCCCCCATCTACTCTCCCCTCTCACCCTTCCTATCCCCCTCACCCTTTCCTCCTCTTTCTCTCTCTCACCCTCTCCTCCTCTCCCATCTCACCCCTCCTTCCCTCCTCCCTCACCCTCTCCTCCTCGAAGCTGATGAGGCCCTCATCGTCATCACTCTCTAGTTCCTCCGGTTCTTCGCTGACCAGGGCTTCAAGTTCCGTATTAGCCAGCCGGGGCCTGAGCAGGGTTAGCAGGCGCTGCAGTGGCGACTGGCCTCCACCAGGGGGGGAACTCTCCTGCTGCTCCAGGTTGTCACTCTGCTTCTTGGCAAAGTTCACAAAAACCTGGATGGAGAGGGAGAGAACACAGATTAATGAAGGGATATACAAGGGGATATGATTTTTACTTTTTAGCATCAATGTTTGAGCTGCAAGGCCTTCCTCAAGTCAAATAACAAAAATGAAAGGGAACAGTGATCAAGTGTGAAACCCAGCGTGACAGTAACTCACGTTGTCCAGTGTGGTCTGGCTGACAGAGTAGTCCTCTATCCCCAGCACCTCTACCACCTGCTCCATCTTACTGAACACCTGGGCCAGGGAGATCCTCTCCGACTTCAGCTGGAACTGGACCTTAGTGTGGTGACTCTCCTGGGGACAGATTCAATTCAAACAAATTGTCTTTCTTTCACTCACAACCACGGATTGTGCTGATAGCGGCTATTTTAAAGAAGAGTGTCCTTGTAATAACTGTGATGACTGTGATAACTGTAATATGTGGTAGTTTTTTCCAACTAAACTTAGTTGAATGCGCTGACTGTAAGTCTGGATAAGAGCGTCTGCTTAATGACTCCAATATGAATGTAATGTGCACCTTTAGTACAGCCTCAGGGAAATTCCTGTTGAAGAATCTCACCACCTCCTTCACACTGGAACTGGTCTTGGTCCGAACTGTGATCATGTAACCATCACCAAACCTGTGGCAGGAAGGGATATAATCAGGGTGAGAGTTGACAAGACACCATGGCTCAATGACTCTTTCCTTGATTCCTTGTATCCTATCTCCTTGCTCCTTTATCCAATAGGTTATGAGAAGGAGACGAGGAGAAAAGGTACGAGGAAGTATGAATTGAGAAGGAGTCACAGAATACATATAACAGGATGAGTAACCATCTGGAAAAAAACAACAAGTTGAAAGGGTGGAGGAAGTAGAAAAAAGTAGCGTGATTCAGAGGCCATATGTCTCTTATCTTCTGGTTGGCCTAGCAACAGAGAAAGGCCAGAGCAGGCCCATTAGCTGAGTGTGCCTGTGTGTGTGTGTGTGCTCGCGTGTATATGTGTGTGAACTTCTGACCTGTTCTTGAGGTGCTGGATGCTACCCAGGCATTTGAACCTGCCGTTGACCATGATGCCCAGTCTGGTGCACAGAGCCTCACACTCCTCCATACTGCAGACACAGAGACATTCACAGTTTACATTTCAGACATTTAGCTGACACTCTTATCCTGAGCGACTTACAGTCACCTCTGTCAGCAGCATCAGAACCGGTGTGAATGCAAGGCTGGGGATAACATGGGGATACACAATCATTACCCGACACCTCACTAATAAAGGTTTTAGTGCGCACATTAGCAACACACAGTATACATGTCTGATGAGATTGAGTGTCTCACCTGTGTGATGTCAGCACCACAGAGCGTCCCGTCTTGAGGATGTCAAGGATGAGGTTCCAGAGGAATCTGCGGGCCTTAGGATCCATCCCTGTAGTGGGTTCATCCTGGAGGACAATCACACAGAACGGCATCTGAGTTATTTACATCCTGTCCCACAAAGAATAGGACGTAATCAGAGCTGAGTGTCTCCTGTCTTATCCAGGCCAGAATAATTGGATAAACTATCTATGTAATAATATTAATAATTAGGTGGGTGGTTATATTTGTCCTCTTTCACACATGTACAAGTGTGTATTATACACATATGTGATTGGCTATGTGTTTGTCTATCCCAAGTCTCCCTGAGACATCCTCGGAGAATGGTGTCACAGCCAGGGTTAAGCCATTATCAATTAGGGTTAAGTGCCTTGCTCAAGGGTACGTTGACAGATTTTTCACCTCGTCGGCTCGGGGATTAGAACTAGCGACCTTCCGGTTACTGGTCCAACCGCTAGGCTAACTGCCACCTCTACGTGTAGAGTAGAATATCCCAATATAGTCGTACAGATTTGAATGAGTGGTGATGAGTTTGAGTCTAACCAGGAAGACGAGAGAGGGGTATCCGATGAGGGCGATGGCAGTGGACAGCTTGCGCTTGTTTCCCCCACTGTAGGTGCCAGCGGGCTTGTCTGCATACTTGGACAGCTCCAGTTTCTCAAGGGCCCATGAGACCACCTGGGAGAGGACAAAAGGAAGGAAACAGAGGAACTTTTCAACAACAATGATTCAACAAAATCACACAGTAATATGCGTAATGTGGAGTGTGTGTGTGTGTGTGTGTGTGTGTGTGTGTGTGTGTGTGTGTGTGTGTGTGTGTGTGTGTCCATGCGCAAGTGCATGTGTTCATTCTTGTGTGTGTGTGTGTGTGCGTACTCTTTCCTCGTCCTTCCAGGGGATGCCTCGGAGGCGCGTGTACAGCTCCAGGTGCTCTCTGGCTGTCAGGTCTTCAAACAGGGCGTCAAACTGAGGACAGTAGCCAATGCTCTGCTGTACCCTCAACAGCTCCTTCAGGATACTGACAACACAACACAGACAGAGAGAGTCTCTCAACAACAACAATAATAATAACAGTACCTGGGCCAGTATTCATTCATTCTTAAGAGTAGGAGCGCTGATCAAGGATCAGGTCCTCCCTGTCCATTTAGTCTTTTCAGTGTGGACTAAAAGGCAAAGCTGATCTTAGATCAGCACTCTTATTCTGAGATACTTTGAATGGCTGCTCTGATATAAAACATTTTTAACTAAGAATGTCATTACCCATTGAGATTAGCATTATTATCGTGCTTAAATACCCATCTGGTGTACGTTCCAAATGGCACCCTGTTACCTATATATTGCACTACTTTTGACCAGGGCCCATCAAAAGTAGTGCACTAAGGTATAAAGGGAATAGGGTGTGATTTGGGATGTAGCCCTGGTGTATATATAAAGTACCTGCTCCCCCCTATGAAGGCCTCTCCTCCCGTGGTGCTCTCGTCTCCAGTCAGCATCTTGAAGGTGGTGGTCTTCCCCGCTCCGTTCACGCCCAGGAGGCCAAAACACTCCCCAGGACGCACGCCCAAACACAGCCGGTCCACAGCCAAGATACGCCCCATCTTCCTGGATCTGTACACCTGACAGACACAGTACATGGAATTCATTAATAACATTAACAACCTGTGAGACTCTGTTGACCTTGAATACAGTGTGGCTTAAACCTAGGCTGTGTCTCAAATGGCCTATATAGTGCACCACCTTTGACCAGGGCCCATTGGTGCACTAGAAAGGGAATATGATACCAATAAAGCACATGGGGATCACTGTGTCTGTCTGACCTTGGTGAGGTTGTCAATCTTCAGCATGTCGCTGTCAGCTTCTCCTCTCAGTACTCTCCTTCTCTCACAGGCCACATCAACATCATCGTCCTCTATGGGCTGGCTGCTGACTGGTACTCTCCTGTTACAGTACACACACATACACACACACACACACAGTGGATCTTATTGCTGTAATACACATACACACACACACTAATGCATCCACATTACACATATGCACATATGCACACACACACAAACACACACTCACGAGGGTTTCCTGAGGAAGTTATACTGGCACAGGATAGTTATGAAGAAGCCTACAAAGCCCTCGATTGTCATGGCGACCAGACCTCGAGTCACAATGTCCCACTCAAATGGAGACTTGATCTTGTCAAACTGACCTGAGAGTGACATAATAAAAACAAACTTCTCAATTACTTTTATTTATAAAGCCTTTTTTACATCAGCAGTTGTCCCAAAGTGCTTCACACAAAGTCCCATGTGCTATAGATTGAATATTATTAGCCCAGATATCAAATGTACTGTAGGTACGTGGAATAGCGTTTTGAATATAACCACACCTATTTTAGCGTAGTACTCATTGATGTATTCGTTGTAGGCCATTTCCATCAGGCCATGACCCAGGTTGTAGTTTGGGAAGATAAGGAAACAGGACTTTAAGTAGCTGTTCACCAGTTTCAGATCCTGCAGAGAGAGACCAAAGAACAGCAGTGTGAGGAATTCATGTTAGATATACTGGACCTAATCATAACAATACTGCTGGGACTGCTGTAGGGTGGCCAATTCTGTTAACGTTCCTAAAATCCCTAGGTTTTCCAAAAATCCTGGTTGCAGGATTCCAGTTTTCCTGCTTATTGCTGCTTACTGATTCCTTGGAAACCTGGGAATTCTGGAAAAGTTACAGAAAGCTGTAACTGCTGTTATGCCGGCGGCAGGGTAGCCTAGTGATCAGAGCATTGAGCCAGTAACCGAAAGGTTGCTGGCTTGAATCCCTGAGCCAACAAGGTGATAACCTGTATGTGTCCTTGAGAAAGGCACTTGACAGTTCATCTGGGAGACATGGAGAGACAGGAGAGTTTCAGTTAGATAGGCTGGCACCAGGTAGTTCATCTGGGAGAGATGAGTTTCAGAAAGGCACTTAACCCCAGTTTGCTCCATGGGCGACTTACTACTATGGCTGTCCGTGTAGGTAGGCCGTCATTGTAAATAAGAATTAGTTCTTAACTGACTTGCCTTAAAAATGTAAAATAAACAGTAAGACACACACCTTGTCATGCTCAAAGAGCTGCAGCAGGAAGGTGGCTACAGTGGCAGTGATGCCTATGAAGAGGTTGATTACAATGAGGAACACATAGGCTGTGCTGGGCACTTCGAACCAGAAGGAGGCAGGGTACATAATAGGAGTGATAGACCACCTGGAGGGTGAGAGAGAGTGGGAGGGAGAGCGAGAGAAATACATAGTGATATAACAGGTCATATTCATTAAGTATGCATTACAGTTCTTAAATGATGTCATCAAGGGGATAATGTCTTATGTTTTTTTTTCCCAGCTTCAAACGCAATTGTTCCTATTTTCTCTCAGAAATTATGACACAAATAAAGATAGGGCTCCAGCAGCCCCACAGGGTGTCTCTTGTGGCATGATACACTAGTGAATGTGATGACAAGCTTTAACAAGGCAAGAAAGTGAATGTGTCCTAAATAACAATCTATTCCCGACATAGTGCACTACTTTAGACCAGATCCCTATGTCAAAAGTGCACTATAAAGGGGAAAGGATACCATTTGGGATGCACTGAGTGTGTAGAGAAAATAAGTTATGTGTGGTAAGTAGAGTACACTCACCCGTAGAGGAGGAAGAGAGAGAGGACGGCAGGGAAGTTGGTTGGGGATGTGTACGCAGGAAGGTCAAAGACGAACAGGATAAGGACACAGCACGTGGCTGGCACCAGGTAGTTCATCTGAGAGACAGGGAGAGACAGGAGAGTTTCAGTTAGATAGGCTGGCAGAAATAGACAATATCAAACATTCATAAGTCTGGTGAATAGTACACAACACAAACAGACAGAAGACAGGCAGAATGACTGTCCACAAGGAGTGGTTCAGCGTGGAAAGCAAATCAGTAGCTAACTGGATTCAATCTAGTTGCATCAATGCCTGGTGTCCAGTTTACTGTAATAAACAATGGTTTAGCTGTTCAGCGGTTTACCTCTCTCTCTCTCTCACACACACACACTCCACCCCCTCTCACCATGTCCCATATGTAGTTGGCCAGCCAGTAGATGACTGGGTCACATCCAGAGACAAACTGCAAGTGCTTGGCCTTGGTCGACTTTTCTGCCACTAGGAAGACCACAAAGCTGGCTGGTACAAAGGACATGGCCACGATGATGAAGATGGCTATCACCACATCAGTGCCCTGGAGCCTGGAGGGACACACAGAGAATCAGTAAGACAGTGGCTGCGTCTCAAATGGCACCCTATGTCAGGGGTATTCAATGCTGACACCATGAGGTCCGGAGCCTGCTGGTTTTCTGTTCTACCTGATAATTAATTAGAGGGGAACAATGAGGGAAACAATGAAAAAACACAGTGGAACTGTGGCTTTGAGGGCCCTATATAGTGCACTACTTTCGACCAGGGCCCATAGGGATCTGGTCAAAAGTAGTGCATTATATATAGGGAATAGCGTACTGTTTGGGACACAACCTTGGTAATAAATAAATGTTGTGCCACAGTTTAATATACAGTAAATTAATACATTGATTCTTACAGGTAGTCCAGAGAGAGGCTTGCACTGGTGCGGTTCATAGGGTGGTTGGTCAGGGTGATTCCTGTGGACCCAAACAGATCAACAAGAGGGGTTAGAAGACCCCCAGATACTAAGGAATCTTGGACATACAGTACCAGTAAAAAGTTTGGACACACCTACTCATTCAAGTTTTTTATTTTGTATTATTAGTTTTTACTATTTTCCACATTGTAGAATAATAGTGAAGACATCGAAACTATGAAATAACACCCAAAAAGTGTTAAACAAATCAAAATATATTTGAGATTCTTCAAAGTAGCCACCCTTTGCCTTGATGACAGCTTTTCACACTCTTGGCATTCTCTCAACCAGCTTCATGAGGTAGTCACCTGGAATGCATTTCAATTAACAGATGTGCCTTGTTAAAAATTTGTGGAATTTATTTCCTTCTTAATGCGAATGAGCCAATCAGTTGTGTTGTGACAAGGTAGGGGTGGTATACAGAAGATAGCCCTATCTGGTAAAAGACCAAGTCCATATTATGGCAAGAAATAAGCAAAGAGAAATGACAGTCCATCATTACTTTATGACATGAAGGTTAGACAATCCGGAAAATTTCAATACGTTTCTTCAAGTGCAGTTGCAAAAACCATCAAGCGCCATGATGAAACTGGCTATCACGAGGACCGCCACAGAGTTATCTCTACTGCAGAGAATAAGTTCATTAGACTTAATTGCACCTCAGATTGTAGCCCAAATAAATGCTTCACAGAGTTCAAGTAACAGACACATCTCAACATCAACTGTTCAGAGGAGACTGCGCGAATCAGGCCCTCATGGTCGAATTGCTGCAAAGAAACCACTACTAAAGGACACCAATAAGAAGAAGAGACTTGCTTGGGCCAAGAAACATGAGCAATGGACATTAGACCGGTGGAAATCTGTCTTTTGTTCTGATGAGTCCAAATTTGAGATTTTGGATTCCAACTGCTGTGTCTTTGTGAGACGCAGAGTAGGTGAACGGATGATCTCTGCGTGTGTGGTTCCCACTGTAAAGCATGGAGGAGGAGATGTGATGGTGTGGGGGTGCTTTGCTGGTGGTATTGTCTGTGATTTATTTAGAATTCAAGGCACACTTAACCGGCATGGCTACCACAGCATTCTTCAGCGATACGCCATCCCATCTGGTTTGTTCTTAGTGGGACTTTCATTTGTTTTTCAACAAGACAATGACCCAACACACCTCCAGGCTGTGTAAGGACTATTTGACCAAGAAGGAGAGTGATGGAGAGCTGCATCAGATGACCTGGCCTCCACAATCACACGGCATCAACCCAATTGAGATGAGTTGGAAAGCAGAGTGAAGGAAAAGCAGCAAACAAGTGCTCAGCATATGTGGGAACTCCTTCAAGACAGTTGGAAAAGCATTCCAGGTGAAGCTGGTTGAGAGAATACCAAGAGTTTGCAAAGCTGTCATCAAGGCAAAGGGTGGCTACTTTGAAGAATCTCAAATATAAAATATATTTTGATTTGTTTAACACTTTTTTTGTTACTGCATGATTCCATATGTGTTATTTCATAGTTTTGATGTCTTCACTTCAATTCTACAATGTAGAAAACTTTAAAAATAAAGAAAACCCTGGAATGAGTAGGTGTGTCCAAACTTTTGACTGGTACAGTACATCTTCACATAAATAGCTACTCAATTCACAGAATCCTAGCCTGTGTGGCAGTCTGTTTGTGCTATTATACCAACTCTCGGTTTTTCACGTTTGGCTTGACAATGAAAGCAATTGATTTGGCAACACAGACAGATCTAGATCTGGGACCAGGCTAACAGAATCCCACGTGCACCAGCTATTATTATGCTTTGCAGTAAGTATAGGCAGTCTCTCTCACCATATGCAGCAGGGTTGCCCTTGCCTGGAGGCAGGTTGGCGCGCAGGATGGCGTTGTTGAGGACGTTGAGATAGGTTGGCATGCTGTGGTACCCTTTATTATTGTACAGCACCTATTGGACAATGACACAGATAGAATAACCCTGCCCATCAAACTGACACCAAATGACACAGATAGAATAACCCTGCCCATCAAACTGACACCAAATGACACAGATAGAATAACCCTGCCCATCAAACTGACACCAAATGACACAGATAGAATAACCCTGCCCATCAAACTGACACCAAATGACACAGATAGAATAACCCTGCCCATCAAACTGACACCAAATGACACAGATAGAATAACCCTGCCCATCAAACTGACACCAAATGACACAGATAGAATAACCCTGCCCATCAAACTGACACCAAATGACACAGATAGAATAACCCTGCCCATCAAACTGACACCAAATGACACAGATAGAATAACCCTGCCCATCAAACTGACACCAAATGACACAGATAGAATAACCCTGCCCATCAAACTGACACCAAATGACACAGATAGAATAACCCTGCCCATCAAACTGACACCAAATGACACAGATAGAATAACCCTGCCCATCAAACTGACACCAAATGACACAGATAGAATAACCCTGCCCATCAAACTGACACCAAATGACACAGATAGAATAACCCTGCCCATCAAACTGACACCAAATGACACAGATAGAATAACCCTGCCCATCAAACTGACACCAAATGACACAGATAGAATAACCCTGCCCATCAAACTGACACCAAATGACACAGATAGAATAACCCTGCCCATCAAACTGACACCAAATGACACAGATAGAATAACCCTGCCCATCAAACTGACACCAAATGACACAGATAGAATAACCCTGCCCATCAAACTGACACCAAATGACACAGATAGAATAACCCTGCCCATCAAACTGACACCAAATGACACAGATAGAATAACCCTGCCCATCAAACTGACACCAAATGACACAGATAGAATAACCCTGCCCATCAAACTGACACCAAATGACACAGATAGAATAACCCTGCCCATCAAACTGACACCAAATGACACAGATAGAATAACCCTGCCCATCAAACTGACACCAAATGACACAGATAGAATAACCCTGCCCATCAAACTGACACCAAATGACACAGATAGAATAACCCTGCCCATCAAACTGACACCAAATGACACAGATAGAATAACCCTGCCCATCAAACTGACACCAAATGACACAGATAGAATAACCCTGCCCATCAAACTGACACCAAATGACACAGATAGAATAACCCTGCCCATCAAACTGACACCAAATGACACAGATAGAATAACCCTGCCCATCAAACTGACACCAAATGACACAGATAGAATAACCCTGCCCATCAAACTGACACCAAATGACACAGATAGAATAACCCTGCCCATCAAACTGACACCAAATGACACAGATAGAATAACCCTGCCCATCAAACTGACACCAAATGACACAGATAGAATAACCCTGCCCATCAAACTGACACCAAATGACACAGATAGAATAACCCTGCCCATCAAACTGACACCAAATGACACAGATAGAATAACCCTGCCCATCAAACTGACACCAAATGACACAGATAGAATAACCCTGCCCATCAAACTGACACCAAATGACACAGATAGAATAACCCTGCCCATCAAACTGACACCAAATGACACAGATAGAATAACCCTGCCCATCAAACTGACACCAAATGACACAGATAGAATAACCCTGCCCATCAAACTGACACCAAAGTTGTGTCTCCAGTGGCACCTTATTCCCTATATGGTGCACTACGTTTTACCAAGACCCAGGTCAAAACTGGTGCCCTGTATAGGGAATAGGGTGCCATTTGGGACGTATCCTGGCCCTTTAAGAAAATGCCCTTCTGCTCACCTGAGCTGATCTGCGCACGGCTATTTTGCGAACCATGGGCGGATTATTTTTCCCAAAGGATGCTGGGACTGATTTCTGTATGTTGCCTACCGTGAGTCCTCCATATCTAGAGACAGCAATGGGAAGAGACAGAAAGACAGTAGGATGGATACCTGTCTGTGTGTGTGTGTGTGTGTGTGTGTGTGTGTGTGTGTGTGTGTGTGTGTGTGTGTGTGTGTGTGTGTGTGTGTGTGTATATGACTGTGTAACCTGTGCAGACGCAGTCTGTCGGAAGTGTAGAGGAAGTACTCTGACACGTTGCGCCCGGTGATGTCCACCAGAATGTCCCCAGTGACCACCTTCATGAGGGGCGGCCGCCCCCCCACCCCACTTGGGCAGGAGAAGCCCGTCCCCTGCATGGAGCAGATACAACGAACCGGCTCCCGGATGGACAGAGGCAAGGTGGGGGGAGAGGTCACTGTTTCTGAGGACACACACAGTACGGGGGCAGGACTGTTAGAGAGGCTACTGTACAGGACAGTAGGGTGAGTCAGCCTTGTTTCAACCAGAACGGCCCATACAGGACTCTGTAGCTATAATTGTCAGACAAGACATCATAAAATTAAAATAATATAAGGTGATATAGTGTGATAAAATAATATACAGCGGGTAAAATAAGTATTGAACACGTCACCATTTTTCTCAGTAAATATATTTCCAAAGGTGCTATTGACATGAAGGCAAATTTATGGTGAAATGATTGTCTTTCCACTTCCGTATTATGGCCCCAACAGTGCTCACTGGAACATTCAGAAGCTTAGAAATGCGCCTATAACCAATGCCATCATTATGTTTTGCAACAATTAGGTTGCGAATGTCTTGAGACAGCTCTTTGCTTTTACCCATCATGAGATGTGTCTTGTGTGACACCTTGTCAATGAGACCTTTTTGTAGGCCATCAGTTGGGACTGAACCAGCTGATATTAATTTGCACTGACAGGGGGCTGGATAGCTTTTTAATTTCTGATCGTTTTCAGCTGTTGTCTTGGCTTTCCATGCCTTTTTGAACCTCCCTTTCTTCATGTGTTCAATACTTTTTCCCTGTGTCATTTCACATTATTACACATAACTTAATTTCTGAACTTATTTGTTTTGGTTTCTTTGTATGTATGGATTACTTGGGTTATTACCAACATCTGGTGAAACTTTCATGTCAATAGCACCTTTGGAAATATATTTACTGAGAAAAATGGTGACGTGTTCAATACTTATTTCACCCGCTGTATATATATATATATATATATATATATATATATAGAGAGAGAGAGAGAGAGAGAGAGATTTTTTTACCACCTGAGTCTAGCAGAGACTTACCACGAACAGTGGTAAGAGTGGTGGCAGTGAAGTTCCACAGTCTATCCTCAAAGCCAGGGTCGGGGTCGTCTGAGGGGGCTGGCGAGGGGGGAGGGGGTACGAAGTTGGACAGGGGCACTCCCTGGGTGAAGGAATCCAGACACATGGAGTCAAAGTAGCGGGCAGCCAGGGTCTTGGAGTTGTTGGCGCTGGGATTGAGCGTCTGTGCCAGCTGGTCCAGGGTACTGTTGAAGGGCGTTTTGAGGACGCAGGTGGCACCCACACCCGAAGGCAGACGCAGCGTGTTGGCGATATTCTGAGGGCTGGCATCTGGGGACAGTTTACTGCTGAAGAGAGAAAGAACAGGAGGCTGTTGTAAAGTTACAGACACCAGCTTTACAAGATTTGTGGCCTGTAGATTGGACTAATGATTTTGTGTATTATGGGTGATAACTGAGACTCAGATAAGATGCACAAATGAAAGAATAAAGCTACTTGTCAGAAGGAATTATATGCATTTGCATTGTGTATATGTTGGCATGATGGTAATGAGTGACATACGGTCTTCTACTCTGTGTCTGTCTCACCTGTACTGTGGGCGGTCTTCGTTGGCATAGGGGATGAAGTTGCCACGAGGCTGGGTGTAGTTGTGGTACTGGGATGGAGACAAGACCAATGGTGGCAGGTCTCCTGAAGAACACAAGAACAGAGATCACATAAAGACAACCTACAAACACTGACAAACAGCCAAGTCCATTTGAACTTTGAACTGTAGCTAGTTGAACTTGAGAAAAACTATACTTGTCTTTCTTGCATTCACTGCACTAGCTTCTTCCTGGCTGATTCTGCTGACAGCGGCTGTTTTGAAGAAGAGTCTACTTGCAATAACTGTGGTATGTGGGTGTTTTTTTCCTTGAGTGCAGTGACTGTAAGTCGCTCTAGATAAGAAGTTCGGCTACATTACTAAAATATTAATGTCAAATATAAGTCAAGTCGTCCTCACCGATGGAAGGCACCGACAGGGCCACGGTCATGGCCACACAGACGAAGAATGCAGGCAGCAGGATCTGAGAGAAGAGACCCTTGGTGTTCCTCTTTGCACAGTGGAACCTCTTGACGATGAGGCCGTGGAACTGACGTAGCTTCAGCCACCAACCCTCCAGCTTGAAGCTGCCCTGGCCCTCCAGAACCACGGGCTGCTCAGGGCCAGAGGCCTCGTCCGCTTCCGCTAGAGATACAGAGAGATGGAGAGAGAAATTAACAAGGACAAAATTCATCTCACACAATGGAGTAAAATTACCCTCATTAGGTCATCCAACCACACTGTATTTAATTTCACCATTTCATTGGTTGATGTGGTAAAAGAGAATGTATTCTTGCGTTCTTAATAAAGTTGCAAAGGGAGAGCATATTAATGGAACATTTTGAAGTTCATCAGTAAACTACCAGAAATGTAACTTTCAAGGAATTTATCAGATGACATCTAGTGGCCTTATCACAGGTGTCTGTAATTATCTGGCCCTCTGTGTGGTCTAATCACATGTAAGAAATGTTTTAATGATTGTAGATGAAAAATCTGTAAAATATTATCCTAAATATAAACCATCAAGTTTCATTAATTAGGCTATTTTCTCTTGAACTATATGTTCTACTAGAAAATCATGGACAATATGGACACAGATATAAAAAACAACAGCAATACTATTCATGTACAGTTGAAGTCGGAGGTTTACATACACCTTAGCCAAATACATTTAAACTCAGTTTTTCACAATTCCTGACATTTAATCCTAGTAAAAATTCCCTGTATCAGGTCAGTTAGCATCACCACTTTATTTTAAGAACGTGAAATGTCAGAATAATAGTAGAGAGAATGATTTATTTCAGCTTTTATTTCTTTCATCACATTCCCAGTGGGTCAGGAGTTTACATACACTCAATTAGTATTTGGTAGCATTGTCTTTAAATTGTTTAACTTGGGTCAAAAGTTTCAGGTAGCCTTCCACAAGCTTCCCACAATAAGTTGGGTGAATTTTGGACCCTTCCTCCTGACAGAACAGGTGTAACTGAGTCAGGTTTGTAGGCCTTGCTAGCACACGCTTTTTCAGTTCTGCCCACAACTTTTCTATAGGATTGAGGTCAGGGCTTTGTGATGCACCAGTCCCTCCTGCAGCAAAGCACCCCCACAACATGATGCTAGCACCCCCGTGCTTCACGGTTGGTATGGTGTTCTTCGGCTTGCAAGCCTCCCCCTTTTTCCTCCAAACATAACCATGATCATTATGGCCAAACAGTTCTATTTTTGTTTCATCAGACCAGAGGAAATTTCTCCAAAAAGTACGATCTTTGTCCCCATGTGCAGTTGCAAACCGTAGCCTGGCTTTTTTTATGGTGGTTTTGGAGCAGTGGCTTCTTCCTTGCTGAGTGGCCTTTCAGGTTATGTTGATATAGGACTAGTTTAACTGTGGATATAGATACTTTTGTACCTGTTTCCGCCAGCATCTTCACAAGGTCCTTTGCTGTTGTTCTAGGATTAATTTGCACTTTTCACACCAAAGTACGTTCATCTCTAGGAGACAGAATGTGTCTCCTTCCTGAGCGGTATGACATCTGCGTGGTCCCATGGTGTTTATACTTGTGTACTATTGTTTGTACAGATGAACATGGTACCTTCAGTCATTTGGAAATTGCTCCCAAGGATGAACCAGACTTGTGGAGGTCTAAAAACGGTCTTGGCTGATTTCTTATGATTTTCCCGTGAGTTTGAAGGTAGTCCTTGAAATACATCCACAGGTACACCTCCAATTGACTCAAATTATGACAATTAGCCTATCAGAAGCTTCTAAAGCCATGACATCATTTTCTGGAATTTTACAAGCTGTTTAACGGCACAGTCAGCTTAGTGTATGTAAAGTTCTGACCCACTGGAATTGTGATATAATAAATTATAAGTGAAATAATCTGTCTGTAAACAATTGTTGGAAGAATAACTTGTGTCATGCACAAAGTAGATGTATTAACCGATTTGCCAAAACTATAGTTTGAAAACGTGAAATCTGTGGAGTGGTTGAAAAATGAGTGTTAATGACTTCAACTTAAGTGTATGTAAACTTCCGACTTCAACTGTAGATGTAAAAATGTCCTCCTCTGCAAAAATAGATCTTAAATTGAATCTGACTATTTTGATGAAGTTTATACTTGTGTAACACTTTCCAGCTTTATGCAGGTCAACAATTCTTAAGCTCTCTTTTGTTCGAGGCATGTGTGAATAAAGCTATGCATCAGCAAATGCATCTTGTGAATAGCAAACTCAAATTTTGTGAGTGTTTTTTATAGGGCAGGGCAGCTATAACCAACATCTCCCATCTCATCTCATTGATTGGACTCCAGGTTAGCTGACTCCTGACTCCAAGTAGCTTTTGGAGAAGTCATTAGCCTAGGGGTTCACATACTTTTTCCAACCTACACTGTGAATGTTTAAATTATGTATTCAATATAGACAAAAAAAATACAATAACTTGTGTGTTATTAGTTAAGCACACTGTGTTTGTCTATTTTTGTGACTTATATGAAGATCAGATAAAATGTTATGACCAATTTATGCAGAAATCAAGGTAATTCCAAAGGGTTCACATACTTTTTCTTGCCACTTTATAATAACGTTTTTCACTAAGTTACACACTCTCTATCGTATTCAGTCTACTGCTATGACAAAACTGTGGTACGCTACTCAGTCCAAGGGATGGATCCTCTCTTACCCGTCAGGCTGGTAGAGTCAGGGTCTTGTCCGTTGTCGAAGAGGGGGCAGTAGTCTCCGTAGAAGTCTGTGTAGAGTCCCCCCTCGTCCCCCCGTACGGACCCCAGGGAGGAGGAGGAGCGCAGGGATGATTGACTCTGGCTGAGCCTGGAGCAGTTTACCAGGTTACTGAGCTCTACCTCTGGCCTCAGCACACTGCTGCTGCCTCCTGCAGGAGCCCCCGGCCCCAGGCCATCACCCTGCAGATAGGGATAAAGTAAAAAAATATAGAAACCTTGTCTGAACCAGAACGGCCCATAGAGCAGGAGCCTATTTCATGTTTCTGTAACGTGGGGCAGCTTGAAGTACACCCCCTGGACAGGACGCAAGTCTATCGCAAGGGATGAGGGATGGGTAAGTTAGTTAAATCAATTAATTAATTTGTAATTCAAGGCGGTCAGTATCAATTAGAAAATGTGGGAATTTAAAAGAACAGAAAAACGAATTTGTGACATTCTGCATCACTAGAAAGCTGAATTAGTTTATGTATATGAACATGATTGTGTTCTGCAACCATCAAGTCATCGATTCAGAAAATATTTGTGTTGGACTCATCCCTACCTGCGGCCCTCCAGGGGGCCCCAGACCGACCACCGCAGTAGCAGGCTTCCCCACTGAGCTACTGCCCGGGGAATCCTTCATGTCTGGGAGGAGAGAGAGATCATGATAAACATTTAAAGAGAGTTGCAACACCAACGCTAAAGATTAAATACACTATATATACAAAGGTATGTGGACACCCCTTCAAATTAGTGGATTTGGGTATTTCAGCCACATCTGTTGCTGACAGGTGTATAAAATCGAGCACACATCCATGCAATCTCAATAGACAAATATTGGCGATAGGCCTCGCAAGCTCACAGAACGGGACTGCCGAGTGCCGAAGCACGTAGCACGTAAAAATATTCTGTCCTTGGTTGCAACACTCACTAGCGAGTTCCAAACTGCATCTGAAAGCAACGTCAGCACAAGAACACTTCGTCAGGAGCTTCATGAAATGGGTTTCCATTGCCAAGCAGCCACAAACAAGACTAAGATCGCCAAGCACAATGCCAAGGATCGGCTGGAGTGGTTGGACTCTGGAGCAGTGAAAACGTGGCATGATGAATCCCGCTTCACCATCTGGCAGTCCGACGGACAAATCTGGGTTTGGTGGATGCCAGGAGAACGCTACCTGCCCAAATGCATAGCGCCAACTAGTGTCCACATACTTTTGGTCATGTAGTGTAGATAACTTGTGAAAAGTATATATAAGCATTTAAATCAGACACTACACTGCAATCTCAGCAGAAATGAAATGAATGATGTGAATTTAATTATTAATGTAATAAAGCACTTCCACAAAACCGTGTAGCCGCAGACAGACACACTGTGATTTGGTCTCACCTACAAAAATAGAATCACTATAATGGGCATCCCAATGATGCCATAATGTGTGGATTGGATTGACAGACATTTTGAGTGTACTCACCGACATCACTATTCTCCAGGGACTGGTCCTCCTCTGACACCTTGAGGAAGACCTCCTCCAGAGTGGTGTCCATCACCCCAAAGCTGGTCAGAGCCAGGAGGTCTAGACTCTGCTCCAATGCCTGGGAATAGGGAATATGGGCACTATGAAGTAGTGCACTATAAAGGGAATAGGGTGCCATTTGGGACACATACTGTCTAAGTGAGTACCTGAAAGAGTCTCTAGGTCTGTGTCTGTGTCAAAGTGTGCACCTGAAAGAGCCTCTCGAAGCAGCCCTTCTTGACAGCCTCCGAAGGCAGCACGTAGGACAGCTCAGTGTTGGAGTCAGACACCAGCAGACAGGACCCCACAAACTGACGGATGAACTTGGTGACCCGGGCCTCCGAGCAGGGAGACAGGGAGGAGGAGGAGGAGGGGGACAGGGAATAGGAGCAAGGAGGCTGAGGTGGGGTGACCTGGTCTGGAGGCACAACACACAACATTATGGATGGAGGGAGGACAAGGAGAATAAGGAGGCAGCAGGACAAGTAGAGGGCAGAGAGACTTTAGAGGCGGAATATGTATGTACAAGCAGTAGGGGAGAGTGGGGTAAGTTGAGTATGTTGAGTCACCCTTGTTTCTAGGAAAACATACACAAAATTAATCATTTAGGAAGAGGTCCTCATTTCATGGAGTCTATGAAGGAAGAAACCACTTCGAAAATTTGTAAGCAAGTTAGGTCCAAAAAATGTATTTTAACCAAGTCAAAATAATATCTTCTTAAACCAACGTATATCATTTTAAGATTGTTCTATGCATCAGTTGGGGTCTCTATAAGCCTCAATATGAGGTCCTAAACCTAGCATGAAAGTGCATCCTTGTAGCTGTGTGGGCTAATAGTCAAAATGTTTACCTTAGGGTAAGCTGAACCAATGGCTATGGGGCATGTTGAGGGAATGGCAAGATAGAGAAAATGTAAGTGTTTTCTTACCAGGTGTAATGCAAGGCATTATCGATGGGATATGAGGTATCAACGGGGCATGGCCTATGTTAAAAGTGTAAACAGATAAGTACAAAGTCTTTGTTAGGTGTTAAGCCTGTCTTAAAAGATGCTTACAATTATTAACAGACAAAAGTGATTGTGTTGAATTGTGTTTGGGAAAGAAACAGACATGGTTTTAAAAAGGTAATGGTAATATTTAATTCAGTACAGAAATGTGTAGGCCGCTTAACATACCCTGTCCTGCAGTTCAATGTACCCCATACCCTGTCCTGCAGCTCAATGTACCCCATACCCTGTCCTGCAGCTCAACGTTCCCCCTACCCTGTCCTGCAGCTCAACGTACCCCATACACTGTCCTGCAGCTCAACGTACCCCATACACTGTCCTGCAGCTCAACGTACCCCATACACTGTCCTGCAGCTCAACGTACCCCATACACTGTCCTGCAGCTCAATGTACCCCATACCCTGTCCTGCAGTTCAATGTACCCCATACCCTGTCCTGCAGCTCAACGTACCCCATACACTGTCCTGCAGCTCAACGTACCCCATACACTGTCCTGCAGCTCAACGTACCCCATACACTGTCCTGCAGCTCAACGTACCCCATACACTGTCCTGCAGCTCAATGTACCCCATACCCTGTCCTGCAGTTCAATGTACCCCATACCCTGTCCTGCAGCTCAATGTACTCCCTACCCTGTCCCGCAGCGCAACGTACCCCATACCCGGGGTATGTTGTGCCAATAGACCAAGCTATGTTTTCTAAACTGTAATGTTTACATGAACTGTAATTATTTCCAGGGATAAACAACTTCCTGAAATATATGTATACAGTATATCTTGTACTATAATACTATATTCCCCTTGATGGAGTGATGCTGAATGTAAAAAAGGGCTCAACTTACCCCACTCTCCCCTAAATGTACAGACTTGGATAGAGGAAGTCTGACAGCTGGTGAGAAATACAAAAGACACACACATATGAGGAAAGAAAGACCCACCGCCACCCTCACTCTGTTTCTTGACCAGGGTGAGTTTGTAGCCGTCTCCGTAGGTGCTCTTGAGAAAGAGTGGGGAGCCGCAGCACTTCAGTTTCCCATGGGAGATGATGGCTATGCGGTCTCCAAGCAGGTCAGCCTCATCCATGTGGTGGGTGGACAGCAGGATGGTACGGCCTAGGAACACAGTTTACCATTTTTACTGTCAATGCATCGTTTTGTGAGTGTTAGTGTGAGAAGTTGACAAGACCTTATGGGTCCTAGTCGAAAGTAGTGCACTTTATAGGGCATAGGGTGACACTAGGTCAAAAGTAGTGCACTGTAGTGTGTGAGGTTGACCCATGTCTCACCCTGTTGTGAGCGCTAGTGTGTGAGGGTTAGGGTTAGTGTGTGAGGTTGACCCATGTCTCACCCTGTTGTGAGCGCTAGTGTGTGAGGGTTAGGGTTAGTGTGTGAGGTTGACCCATGTCTCACCCTGTTTGTACTTGAGGATGAGGTCCCAGATGGCTCTGCGTGCGTAAGGGTCTACCCCCGCCGTGGGCTCGTCCAGGATGACTGCCCGGGAGCCGCCCACAAACGCTATGGCTACGGACAGTTTCCGCTTCATTCCTCCGGACAGAGTCTGGACCAGGCTGTGCCGTTTATTATTCAGCTCCAGGTCCTCGATCATCCTGACAACACACACACAACACCTTGTAATTTACATTCTTTTGAGCTGTGGATAGGTATGATTAGTTACCACTGCTGTAATTCACAGGCAACATTTCCATGGAGGATGGGAGGGTGGGGGTCGGTGGCTCCCCAGATAGCATATGAACATGTCATAAGCAAAGGCAACATTTGTCAAATTACAAAATACACAAATTGTTTTCTCATCCCCATAGCAAAATGTTGACCCTTCCAAACACCCCTCCAAATATATACCATCTCTACCCTTCAATATGAAGAAGTGAGATTGTATCCTAATCTATCTAATGCTACGTTGATAGTTTAGCACCTTATGGTCTTCAATTTGGTTAAACTATAAAAATGGGATGTGACATACTTGTCCATCTCCTTGCGGATGTCTTCCTCGGCCATGCCTTTGAGTTTAGAGTAGAACCACAGGTGCTCCTCCACACTGAGCTTGTCAAAGAGCACGTTGTGCTGGGGACACATGCCCAGGTTCTGCCTGATACGCTCCATGTCAGTACGGATGTCATGCCCGTAGATGGTGGCTGAGCCCGAGGTGGGCGGGAACAGACCTGTCAGAATAGACCTGGGGTTGGTAGCAGAAAACGAATGGTAGTTATTGATAGGGTTAGTTAGAGAGGGAACACATGGACACAGAAAACAAAGGTAACACTGTTTGAACGCCATTTTGTGGACTGTTATGGGAATGTTATGGGAAGATTATTTGAAGATTATGGGATAGTTATGGTGATGTTATAGCCAACATTATGTATGGCCTGTATATAATTCATCATTACATGAAAATATTTTTAAAATAGTTAAGCTATGTTCATCACAGAACACTAAATAATAGTCCATAAGCAGTTAATGAATAGCCCTTAAAACACAGTCTTACCAAAAAATACAACACAAACCTCTGTCTCCTTCTGTGAATCCACACATAAACACAACACAACAACAGAAACAACATACACATTTATCTCTCTCACATGGTGGTTGTCTTGCCAGCTCCGTTGTGGCCCAGGAAGGAGACCACCTGGTTCTCATGGAGATTGAGGCTTAGCTTGTTGAGGGCCAACTTATTGCCTGTCTTGTACACCTTGGTCAGCTTGTCTATACACACCACCAAGGGCAGGTGGCTGGGCTCCTCTTCCATCCCACGCATCTCCTCTGAATGGAGGTAGAGAGAGACAGAGAGAGTTAGGAAGAGAGCCAGAGAGAGAGAGAGAGAGAGAGAGAGAGAGAGAGAGAGAATGACACCAACATTGTCACAGAACACAGGCAGAACCTGAACCAATTTGAGATTCACATGTGTAAACTGATTACATTTTTTTGTCCATGCGGTAAGCAACTGACAGAGGTGACAATAGATTAAAACAGACATAAAAACATCTGGTAGGGCTTACCAGATCGCCGGTTGTCAGAGGTCAGGCTGCCGCTTGGCTTACCAGATCGGCGGTGTTCCATGGCGCACGCCTGGTCCTCCTCCATGACACTCAGCCTGGCTGCTCCTCCCCAAGGCCACTCCCACGTCTCCACACGCCCACTGCCCAGCCAATAGGACTTCTGCAGGGGGAAGTACCACGGCCGGGGCAGACCATACATCCCTGGAGGACAGGAGAGACATCTGCAGACCACTACTTGACCAATAGTACTTTGACCAGGACCCACAAGGAATAGATCTCACCAGCTTGCACTCGTTAAAACCAGAAATTAGTTACCTCTGGTTTGTTCAGCCATTCCTATTCGGGAAATGGTTTTGGGATAAATGTAGGTTAGAGTTTAACACAGGCTTAGGAGATCTTATACACTTTGTTCTATGAGATAATATCAGTTAGTTAACGTGACCTTTATGAATTATGAAGCATTTATGTTATCAAAACAAGCACATAAAAGACATAAATGCTTCATAATTCACAAAAAGTGACGCTAGCTGATGAAGATTATCTCATAGAATAAATTGTATAACATCTCCTAAGCCTGTGTTTGCCACAGACCTTATTTTCAGCGTTTATCCCAAACCCCTACAAAAAAAAACATTTTCCCATAGGCTTTGGCCAACGAGCCATGGCTGAGTTAAGCCTGTCGCATGCTTGCCAGTCAAAACAGTTCACGCATATATTATGAAAAACATTTATGACGTTTTTGTTAGTTTTGGTGTTCGGTAGAGTTTTATCGGCTGTTCGCGCACATAAAATGTTTTCATGAGGCAAGTCGAAGTCGGTAGCCGAAGTCTACGCCTCTTTGTCTGTGATTGGTCAACAGTAAAGGTGTGAACTAAGGACAGGATTCTGCAGTCATTCAACAAGAGACGAGAGAGCGCAGTAGCAGCTAGGCCCTACTATCTGCACTACACTACTAGTTTTCAAGCACATTTTTTCACTTGAGAAATACTGCACCAAACATAGCTACAGTTGAAGTCAGAGGTTTACATACACCTTAGCCAAATACATTTAAACTCCGTTTTTCACAATTCCTGATATTTAATCCTAGTAAAAGTTAGGATCACCACTTTATTTTAAGAATGTGAAATATCAGAATAATAGTAGAGAGAATGATTTATTTCAGCTTTTATTTCTTTCATCACATTCCCAGTGGGTCAGTATTTGGTAGCATTGCCCTTAAATTGTTTAACTTGGGTCAAAACTTTCAGGTAGCCTTCCACAAGCTTCCCACAATAAGTTGGGTGAACATTGGCCTTGTTGAGCTGCCTTTCAGGTTATATCGATATAGGACTCGTTTTACTGTAGATATAGATACTTTTGTACCCGTTTCCTCCAGCATCTTCACAAGGTCCTTTGCTGTTGTTCTCGGATTGATTTGCACTTTTCGCACCAAAGTACGTTCATCTCTAGGAGACAAAAAGGTCTTGGCTGATTTCCTTTGATTTTCCCATTATGTCGAGCAAAGAGGCACTGAGTTTGAAGATAGACCTTGAAATACATCCACAGGTACACCTCCAATTGACTCAAATTATGTCAATTAGCCTATCAGAAGCTTCTAAAGCCATGACATCATTTTCTGGAATTTCAAAGCTGTTTAAAGGCACAGTCAACTTAGTGTATGTAAACTTCTGACCCACTGGAATTGTGATATAGTGAATTATAATAATCTGTCTGAAATAATCTGTCCGTGAACAATTGTTGGAAGAATTACTTGTGTCATGCACAAAGTAGATGTCCTATCCGACTTGCCAAAACTATAGTTTGTTAACATGAAATCTGTGTAGTGGTTGAAAAATGAGTTTTACTGAATTCAACTTAAGTGTATGTAAGCTTCCGACTTCAACTGTAGATGTAAAAATGGGCGACTAAGACCTCCTCTGCAAAAATAGATCTTAGATTGAATCTGACTATTTTGAGGAAGTGTTATGGCTATGTTGTTGCTACGGTGGCTCAAGTGGGACAAACAGCAGTAATATTGCAGCTTTTCTTCTTTCTTTTCTTTTTCAAGCGAAGGTCTTTAGAGAGTATGCGAGCATAGACGTTCGCTTCGTCTTGCCGAGTTCTGCTAGGAGCAAAAACAACCTATGATTGCGGACGCCTTTAGTACAAAATGATGCCATTACTATTGCTCTCTATAGGGTTCCATTTCGGATTCAGCCCAATTGCTTTCATAAACATAAGTGACAAAACAGGGACACAAAAGGTGAGGTATTTAAGTGAGCAGCCAAAGACTTGAAATGTGGAAATCCATATTGGCTGTTGGTTGTTTACCTGGATGCACAGCCTCAATGTACCAGGTGAGTACTCCATAAACACTGGCATCAATGATGAGCATCATCATGGACAGACCAAGGTTGAAATCATCGCCCTCTACAGGCGACTGGTTGATGGTGCGCCACTGGATGCCAACTCCTGACACCTCATACAGGGCAAAGTACTTAGAGCCCAGGCCAAACGCTGTGGTCGACATCAGAGACTGGGAGAGGGAGGAGAGAATGAGAACAAAGATCACTCTCTTTCCAGAGCTCACTGACTCAGACTGGTTGTGACTGGTTTGAATTGATCAATTCACAACTCTTCAAGCTTTGTTTCATCCTTCTTAGCTTTTACTCATTATGACTAAATACATTTTCACAAGTCTATTGACACTTGAAAACAGGCCACCTGACGCAGTGAAAGAGACAAATAACTCAATCTAGTCAAGAGCCTTGAGGGACGTTTCTCTCATTGAATGTGTCCAGACAGACTAGACATGGGCACAGTATGTGGCTAACAAAGAATGAATAAAGCATGAGAGAGCTTCAGACAAGAGAACAGAGTCTTACAGCGATGCACTTCTCAAAGGCGGTGATCTTGTCATGGGCCACCTCCTCCCTGATGGCCACGTACATGTATGGGACGTAGCTGAGGAAGTAGATGATCCCGCCACACGCTGACGCCAGCTTGGCCCTGGAGTAGATCACTGACACCAGGAAACTGACACAGACAGACGGACGGGACACAGATGGACGGGACACAGACGGACGGGACACAGACGGACGGGACACAGACAGACGGGACACAGAAAGACAAACAGGAGTAAAATACTGTAAGCATATTGAGTGTGTCTCAAATGGTAGCCTATTCCCTGAATAGTGTAATATTTTTTACCAGAGCCCTATGGACCATGGTCAGAAGTAGTGCACTATAAAGGGAATAGGGTGTCATTTGTAACACAGCCTAAGCATATACAGACCATACGCCGTTTCCATGGAATGTCTAGCAAAGGAGCTGAGTCACTGTCTGTCTGATACATTAAGGAGATAGCATTTCGAAGTGACACGTTCCTCACAAAACTGAAGTGAAACTGAGTGTAACTGCTTTAATCAAATCAGCCGCTAAATTTCATGGTGACTCATAGTGATTCATTAGATCTCTAACATCTTGAATGTGTGTGCAGTCACTGCTGCTCTGACATCACACACAGAGAGAGAGAGAGAGAGAGAGAGAGAGAGAGAGACAGAGTCAGAGACAGAGAGAGAGCCAGAGAGAGATTAGAGAGAGAGCTAGAGAGAGAGACTGGTCTACGATTGGTTTCACATTTACCCCCAATAATGGTTAGGATTTCTGGAAGGTAAGTCTAATGCCATAGCAACTTCTATCTGGGACAAGTTAACAGTATATACACTACATTACCAACTCGTCAAACATCTCATTCCAAAATCATGGGCATTAATATGAAGTTGGTCCCCCTTTGCTGCTATAACAGCCTCCACTCTTCTGGGAAAGCTTTCCATTAGACGTTGGAACACTACTGCGGGGAATTGCGTCCATTCAGCCACAAGAGGTCGGGCACTGATGTTGGGTGATTAGGCCTGGCTCGCAGTCGGCGTTCCAATTCATCCCAGAAATGTCAGGTCAGGGCTCTGTGCAGGCCAGTCAAGTTCTTCCACACCGATCTCGACAAACCATTTCTGTACTAACCTTGCTTTGTGCACAGGGGATTTGTCATGCTGAAACAGGAAAGGGCCTTCCCCAAACTTTTAGAATGTCATTGTATGCTGTAGCATTAAGATTTCCCTTCAGTGGAACTAAGGGGCCTAGCCCGAACCATGAAAAACAGCCCAAGACTATTATTATTCCTTCACCAAACTGTACAGTTGGCACTTTGCATTGGGGCAGGCAGCGTTCTCCTGGCATCCGCCAACCCCAGATTTGTCCGTTCCACTGCTCCAGTCCAATGGCCACGAGATTTACACCACTCCAGCCGATACTTGGCATTGCACATGGTGATTTTAGGCTTGTGTGCGGCTGCTCGTCCATGGAAACCCATTTCATGAAGCTCCCGACGAACAGTTATTGTGCTGACCTTGCTTCCAGAGGCTGTTTGGAACTCAGTAGTGAGTGTTGAAACCAAGGACAGACTATTTTTACTTGGCCTACCACTTCACAGCTGAGCAGTTGTTGCTTCTAGACCTTCCCACTTCACTATTTCAGTTCATGCATGAATGAGTCCAGACTATCCAACCTCACTTTGCTTTGTACTGAGAGGGACATAGACATTGACAAAGACAAAGGTTTGCCAACACTTTGTCTTTATTTTTTGTCTTCTGAAACATGTGTCAGGCAAAGTGGTACACTATATCTCTGTATGTTTTCTTGGAAACTCAGCGCATGACCCTCCTACTATTTTGGGTGTTCGCCCACTCATACTTTTTACTAGACTAACATCAGAACGGTAGCAGTGTCATCATTACCAGAACATGATGGTTGCGATGGCGTAGATGGAGAGGAAGAGCCAGATGATGAAGATGTCGCTGTGGAGGAGCACTCTGCCATACTTCAAGATGGCCGTCAGGGCGGTCACAGAGATGGACAGCTGGACAAAGCCAGTGATGAACCAGGCCACCCAGTGGACCGCGTTGTTCAGTCCCATCATCTTCATCACCTGCAGGCAGTACACAGGTTACCGGAAGAGGTGAATCTTCTTTTTTGTCTTACATGCACTGATATGAATGAGAATGTGGTTTCAAACACTCCACATATCAAAAAGAAATATACAATCATGTAAATATTCTAAATATAAGTTATAAGTTTGAGATTTTTATTTGATTGAAATCAGTATTTTTCCAGAACAGGGTGCAAAAGAGAGGTAGTAAATATGAGTGACATCCTCCTGCTACAGGTTGCCAAAGAGATGGCAGAGAGAAGATGGCTGCTCCACTGTCACAGACAGACAGACAGACAGACAGACAGACAGACAGACAGAGGACAGGACTCTGAGATCCTAGTGTAGACAGCAGTGGGGGTTGGTGAGGGGATAACGGATCATACTATTGTCTGGAATGGAGTAAATGGAATGGTATTAAACATGTGTCCAATTAATTCCCTTTTAGCCACCATTATGAGCCTGTCGTCTAATTTAAAGTGCCAACAGCCACCACAGGTAGACAGGTAAGCAGCTGCAGTCTCACCTCTTTGAGCCGGTGCTCCTTCTCAGCCACGATGTGTTGGATCATCATGGCTACAGAGTACACCCAAGAGATCACCATGCACAGAGGCATCATGTGCTCGATCACAAACAGGAAGCTGTGGACCCATGACAGGAAGTTTGTTAATGGCAAGGCATAGTTAGGGTGGCAGGTAGCCTAGCTGTTAGAGCATTGGGCCAGTAAGCCAAAGGTTGCTGGTTTGAATACCTGAGCCGACAAGGTGAAAAACCTGTCGATGTGTCCTTGAGCAAGGCACATAACCCTAATTTGCTAAAATAACATTTTGGAAGAGGTCATCATTTCATGGAGTCTGCGATGGAAGTATTCATATGGAAAAAGTGGCTAGCAAGTTAGGTCCCTTCATTTTTTGGTTTCATGATGCTTGTATCTAAATCAAAGGATATCATTTTAAGATTGTTCTATAGATCAGTTGTGGTCTCTATAACCTTCAATATGAGGTCCTAAACCTAGCATGAAACTGCATCCTTTTAGAGATAGATAGATAGGTACTTTATTGATCCCCGAGGGGGAAATTTCTAGCCATGTGGGCTAATATACAGTGTAAAAAAACACCCACAAATCGAATTGTTTCAACTAATTATTATTAAGTAACTGGTTTATAGGTTACTCAACTTTTCTGTCGAAGTGTTACCTTAACTAAAAATATTGTTGGCCCACACTTAGCTCCAACTTGAGAAAAATGTGGCCAAAATTCAGTCAATGATGTGTTTGTTCAACTTTCTCATATGTTTATTCAACTATAAATTATTATTTGGCATCTTAACTAAGAGAAGAGAAGATTGTGCAACTGGTTACACACACAGTGCTTTTAACATACGATGTTTTAAACTTACATATTTGACACATGATAACATTGTGCATGTTTATTTATAAAGTAATTATTCTTCAGCATGTCCATGTCCATGTCATTCCGATCTTCCTGCTACACCACCAATTATCAGTTAATCTGACTATCATCTCATCATTCATTTGATTCACTTATTGAACTATGCAATGTTAGGTTTTTTTGTATAGTTGTCTAATGTTGGTGGGGCATATTCATTACTCTGTTTTAATGTTACTCCTTAATCACTATGATAAACAAAATAGTTTTTCTTGCCTGTACTTTTAACAACGCTGAGATTTACTTAGAATTTCAAAGTGTAGCAATACAGGTGAAAATCTGTTATGGACACAGACATGGTAGCATAACAGGATTATTAGAATGCTTTGCACCAAGAGGTTGTGAGTTAAAATCTCAGGGGAGGAAATATGAATTAATGTATAAATAAATGAACATTTTCAACGTATAAATACAGTTAAAGTCGGAAGTTTACATACATTTTGGGTGAAGTCATTAAAACTCATTTTTCAACCACTCCACAGATTTCATGTTAACAAACTATAGTTTTGGCAAGTCGGTTTGGACATCTACTTTGTGCATGACACAAGTAATTCTTCCAACAGTTTTTAACAGACAGATTATTTCACTTATAATTCACTATATCACAATTCCAGTGGGTCAGAAGTTTACATACACTAAGTTGACTGTGCCTTTAAACAGCTTGGAAAATTCCAGAAAATTATGTCATGGTTTTAGAAGCGTCTGATAGGCTAATTGACATCATTTGAGTCAATTGGAGGTGGACCTGTGGATGTATTTCAAGACCTACCTTCAAACTCAGTGCCTCTTTGCACGACATAATGGGAAAATCAAAAGAAATCAGCCAAGACCTCAGAAAAAGAATTGTAGACCTCCACAGGTCTGCTTCATCCTTGGGAGCAATTTCCAAATGCCTGAAGGTACCACGTCCATCTGTACAAACAATAATACGCAAGTATAAACACCAGGGGACCATGCAGCCGTCATACCACTCAGGAAGGAGACGCGTTCTGTCTCCTAGAGATGAACGTATTTTGGTGCGAAAAGTGCAAATCAATCCCAGAACAACAGCAAAGGACCTTGTGAAGATGCTGGAGGAAACCGGTACAAAAGTATCTATATCCACAGTAAAACGAGTCCTATATCGACGTAACCTGAAAGGCAGCTCAACAAGGAAGAAGCCACTGCTCCAAAACCGCCATAAAAAAGCCTGACTACAGTTTGCAACTGCACATGGGGACGAAGATCATACTTTTTGGAGAATTGTCCTCTGGTCTGATGAACTGTTTGGCCATAATGACCATGGTTATGTTTGGAGGAAAAAGGAGGAGGATTGCAAGCCGAAGAACACCATACCAACCGTGAAGCACGGGGGTGGCAGCATCATGTTGTGGGGGTGCTTTGCTGCAGGAGGGACTGGTGCACTTCACAAAATAGATGGCATGATGAGGAAGGAAAATTATGTGGATATATTGAAGCAACATTTAAAGACATCAGTCAGGCAGTTAAAGCTTGGTAGCAAATAGGTCTTCCAAAATGACAATGACACCAAGCATACTTCCAGCTTGTGGAAGGCTACCCGAAACGTTTGACCCAAGTTAAACAATTTAAAGGCAATGCTACCAAATACTAACTGAGTGTATGTAATCTTCTGACCCACTGGGAATGTGATGAAAGAAATAAAAGCTGAAATAAATCATTCTCTCTACTATTATTCTGACATTTCACATTCTTAAAATAAAGTGGTGATCCTAACTGACCTAAAACAGGGAATTTTTACTAGGATTAAATGTCAGAAATTGTGAAAAACAGAGTTTAAATGTATTTGGCTAAGGTGTATGTAAACTTCCGACTTCAACTGTATCTAATATACAGGGACAAAGCAGTAAGTAATCATCTCAGAATTACCATAGAAATAGAAGTGACAGAATGAACAGTTATTTTTTTACAAGGAAAATAGAAATAGAGAGAGAAGAGAGGCGAGGTGTATAGAGAGAGTTCCAGGTCTTACTCGTCTCTTGTGTAGCAGGGGTAGGGGAACATCTGAACATAGTTCCCAGGCTCCACCACGTCACGACCCACAAACGTGTTAATGATGGCTCTCTCCATCATGTCTGAGGGCACACAGGCAGGCAGACAGGAAGACACACACCCATACACACACACATCAAGACGCAGCAGAGATGACAGGGTCACTCTTAGTGAATAAGCCGTCCCATCAAGTTCTATCCTAAACACGCTACCCAATGCAATGTGGTTATCAGTGTGGTTAACAATGCAAAGGTGTTCTGCATTAAATCAACTGTGTGGTGTCAGTGAGCCCAGGATGCCTCTATATACAGTACGCTCAACACACCGCCATGTCAGTTCCAATGCATTATGTGTATTAACTTTATGTGTCAAATAAGTAGCTTGTCTCTTGCTCTCCTGCTTCGTAAATAAAAGATGAGTCTCTGAGAGAAAGTGCTGGCTCTGCAGCTTGGCGTTGGCATTGTGCCCACCTCAGGATCACCAGGATAAGCAGTTTACCACAATAAATCCTTTTCTTAATAAAAAGCCACAAAACAACTTTTTACACAACAATTGTGTCCTCAGTGAACCCGCTTTTGGCAGTTGATTTATAGTCTATAGTCTATGTATAGTCTGTTTATAGTTTCACCTTCTGCAGATAACGCTGAAACAACAAGAACAGCTTTGAGTTGTGAGACGCCTTCTTTACAACCAAGCAACAGCACAACAACAACACAACAATGACACAATAACGACACAACAACGATACAACAACACAACAACAACACAACATCAACAACAATGATACAACACAACAACAACAACAGAACAACAACAACACAACAACAATACAACAACAACACAACAACACAAAAACAACGCAACAACGATACAATAACGACACAACAACACAACAACAACACCGGCACAACAACGACAAAACAACGAAAAAACAGAACAATAACAACACAACAACAATGCAACAACACAATAACAACACAACAACACACCAACACAATAACGACACAACAACAACACAACAATGACACAACATCACAACAACGATAAAACATAAGAGCCAATAGTTCTTCATATGAATTAATACCCAGGGTGCCAGTCTGTTTTTGCTTTGTCTAATTCCTTTGTAGCTGTGGTGCTGATGCTTTTATGGCTAGATAGTTGTCTAGTCTTGTCTAGAGTTGTCTAGAGTTGTCTAGTCTTGTCTAGAGTTGTCTAGAGTTGGCTAGAGTTGTCTAGTCTTGTCTAGAGTTGTCTAGAGTTGTCTAGAGTTGTCTAGTCTTGTCTAGAGTTGTCTAGAGTTAGCTAGAGTTGTCTAGAGTTGGCTAGAGTTGTCTAGTCTTGTCTAGAGTTGGCTAGAGTTGGCTAGAGCTGTCTAGTCTTGTCTAGAGTTGTCTAGAGTTGGCTAGAGTTGTCTAGAGTTGGCTAGAGTTGTCTAGTCTTGTCTAGAGTTGGCTAGAGTTGGCTAGAGTTTTCTAGTGTTGGCTAGAGTTAGCAGAAACATCCTGGCAACATTTCAGTCTACATTTACCCTTCAGTAGTCAAGATGGAGGATTCTGGTCACGTACCCTGGATCCACACAAAGCCGTAGAGAAAGTAGAACTTCCCCCCTGTGTTGGGCCCCGGACGCCAGTAGGCCCGGCGGATCTCATTGGTTTTCTCTGTGAAGCTGGAGTTCTGTCTGATCTTATAGAGGACATGAGGAGGCAGGGAGCCATCTCTGTTCGTCTGGAATATCACACCTGGAGGAGAGGGAGAGGGACATTCTATCACAGTTATATAGCTACAGTATATCTTTGACATTACTTCCTCATAATATGACATGTATTTTCTGACTGGAGGCTATCTGCATGCCACAGCTGCTGCCCTTTCAGTAATACCCATCTGACCCATGCGCCTGGCCATTATCTATGATCTGTTTTTACTGTTAAGCCAGAGTGCCAAAGACACATTTCATTTTGTGAAAATGTAATGGACAATTACGATTTAATATCTCCTGACGAAATAGAGTAGTCTCTCCTATTGAGTAGTTACTGTACTGTGCTCACTGGCAAACACTGAGATGTTATCATGGTAAGCTTGGTTCAGGGTATAGTTGACGATGCTGTCTTCATCAGGGAAACCCTTGAAGATATCCACACTGACCTGGAACAAGAAGAAGTAGAAAAAGACAAAGAACTTTATTGATCTATTTTCCTTGCAGTCAATGGAAAATTAATATCCTGCCTTGATCCCAACCCTTCTGAAAGACACACAAACACACACAGGTGGGAGAGGTTGGAGCCGAGGGCCGCCACAGTGCAGCGCCAACTGCCAATAGCACAGGAACCATCTATATCTCCAACAATAGTCTCTGTCCTATGGGCTCTGGTTAAAAGTAGTGCACTACATGGGGAATAGGGTGCTATTTGGGCTGAATCCTGGGACTATTGAATGGAGATAGCGTGCTGTGTGGAAGTGATTCACAGTGCTCATATTACTGTACGCCTGCTGTCTGCGGGACTGGATCAATGTACTCAAGTTCCATCGCTCTTCCTGTGTCAGTCTGAATCAGACATCCACAAGATCGTGTCCGATGGGAAATGCAACTTTTCCCATTGAGTAAGTAACTTTATGACTGGATTTAGTAAATACTAACATTATTGTGAGTGCTTATCCAGGGATATTTAGGTCTCCAGCTGACAGTATTCATAATAAAAATAATTTATTTGGGAAGCTTTGGGGGGCCAAATAATATTGCTGGCGGGCCAGATTTGGCCAGATTTGGCCAGTTGGGGAACCCTGCTGTATACTGTAATGTAGTGCACTACTTTAGGCCAGATCCCTCTTTGACCAAAAGTAGTGAACTTAATAGTGAATAGGGTGCTATTTGGGACACCAACCAACGGCTCATCTCAAGGATACTGACCTTGGACATGAAGTGTGTCCAGCCGCAGGCTGCATTGTCGATGGTGTCCAGCTGCTCCAGCAAGGTGGAGGTGTTGGACAGGGTGTAGTTGCCATCCAGCAGCCTACGCAGCAGGTCACTGTCCGTCTCGTTCAGAAGCTCCGGGTGACCACGCAGGTCAGAGGTCAACTAAGAAGAGGAGGATATAAGAACATGTGAATGTGCTTATGTTACAGTATGTGTATGTATGGGCTTATCAGGCAAGATAAGGACTGTATAAATGTACTGTGTGGGGGACAATAAATATTTTGTATTATGTTTACACGTTATCTTATTAAGTGAGGTGAATAGTGTGTGTTACCTGCTGCAGCCAGGCCAGGTGGTGGTGCAGCTTGCCCTCCTCCAGGTAGCTCCTGAGCTGGGCAGAGATGTTGAGCCACACCCTGGCATAGTGAGTCACGTTCCCCACAAATGCAAATGTCTCATTGGCCTACACAGACAGTAAGCAAAGAACATGTCACCATCAACACAGAAGCGATGCCAGTCCTAGCTCTGGTCCAGGGTATTACGTGTGGCTTGCTGGCACTAAGCCTTCTCAGCTAACACCCTGAACCAGAGCTATCCCAGTCCCGTCACTGTACCCAGTTACTCTATCCACATCCTTCAACCATTGAGTCCTTTCTGTGTCTCTCCTCTCTCTCCACTCTCTCCCTCCCTCTCTAGTTTCAATCATTTCTCAACCTCCCTCCTCCAGTCTACTTGCTAAGATAAGAAATCAACCGTCTGCCAATAACAAGCCTGTGGTACAGAATCGATGGCCAGTTGTGCATATGTTGTGGTTTAGTGAGACCTCCGGGGACTGAGGAGGAGCTTGATTAATCTAGCAGCTCATTGACTTCCTACAAATCATGCTCTAAACCAATATACAGAACATGTATCTTCATGATTAATGTGTAAGGCCGGGAAACAAATAACCATGGGGATCCTACTGAATTCCCAACATATTCTCAATACGCTGAGAGTGAAAAAAGTGTCTGATAAATGACTTTGGGTTTCTCACTAAAGACCACGTTCCAACATTTACCCAGAGCTAACGCTGCAGATAGCAATACTGGGTGACTTGAAAAGTCATAGTCAATCAATCAATAATATAATAATTATTTTTCTAAAAACGTTCATCTCTAATTTACAATTGGTGGAAACTATGAGAATAGAAAGGTTCTGTACTTTTGTGAAGCATCACAGCACAGTTAAAAAATATATGGCAAATAGAAATCCAATATGGATGGTGTTAAGCGATAGATGGGAGGGGTTGAATGGAGCTGAAGGGTGGGACTAATAACAAGATAACACATGTAAAACATACGTGGTCTGTAGAATGTATATAGGTTCAGAACTATTGTGAAATAGATTGTGTCTGTAAAATGTGTATAGCATGTATAACCTGGAAGTAGAAGCTAAAATGCTATTGTTTATTAGTTTGCTCCAATTATGCGAGCGGTGGTAGGGTTTGCGGGTAATAATAAAGGAAGGTATATTCAAAAAAGGGTGTATGTATGTATGTATGTATGTATGTATGTATGTATGTATGTATGTATGTATGTATGTATGTATGTATGTATGTATGTATGTATGTATGTATGTATGTATGTATGTATATATACTATACAGTATGTATGAATGTTTTTATGTATATACACTATGTGTATACTGTATGTCGGTATGTGTATTTATGTATGCATATCGATATACTGTATATATTTACCCAAAAAATATATGGGGGATTGGAAATGATGCAGACAATTAAATTCATGGAAGTAACAATCTATCCGCAATATTAAAGCTGATCCATCCATTAAAAAAAATTATGACAAAGCAAAAACTGTTTTTTAGATTTCTTTGCTAATTTCTCCCGCAAAAAAAATGAAATATCACATTTACATAAGTATTCAGACCCTTTACTCAGTAATTTGTTGAAGCACCTTTGGCAGTGATTACAGCCTTGAGACGTCTTGCGTATGACGCTACAAGCTTTGCAAACCAGTATTTGGGGAGTTTCTCCCATTCTTCTCTGCAGATCCTCTCAAGCTCTGTCAGGTTGGATGAGGAACGTCGCTGCACAGCTATTTTCAGCTCTCTCCAAGGATTTTCGATTGGGTTCAAGTCCAGGTTCTGGCTGGGCCACTCAATGACATTCAGAGACTTGTCCCGAAGCCATTTCTGCGTTGTCTTGGCTGTGTGCTTAGGGTCATTGTCCTGTTGGAAGGTGAACCTTCACCACAGTCTGAGGTCTTGAGCGCTCTGGAGCAGGTTTTCATCAAGAATCTCTCTGTACTTTGCTCCGTTCATCTTTGCCTCGATCCTGACAAGTCTCAGAGTCACTCCAAGTGGGCTGTCATGTGCATTTTACTGAGGAGTGGTTTCTGTCTGGCCACTCTACCATAAAGGCCTGATTGGTGGAGTGCTGCAGAGATGGTTGTCCTTCTGGAGGGTTTTCCCATCTCCACAGAGGGACTCTAGAGGTCTCTCAGAGTGACCATCTGGTTCTTGGTCACCTCCCTGACCAAGGCCCCTCTCCCCCGATTGCTCAGTTTGGCCGGGATGCCAGCTCTAGGAAGAGTCTTGGTGCTTCCAAACTTCTTCCATATAAAAATTATTGAGGCCATGACATGCACTGTCAACTGTAGGATTTGTGTTTTTTTTATAAATGTGGAAACATTTCTAAAAACCTGTTTTCACTTTGTCATTATGGAGTATTGTGTGTAGAATGATGAGAATTTGTATTTATTTAATCCATTTGAGAATAAGGCTGTAACATAACAAAATGTGGTCAACAGGTCTGAATACTGAATACATACATAGATAGATAGATGATAGATAGATAGATAGATAGATAGATAGATAGATAGATAGATAGATAGATAGATAGATAGATAGATAGATAGATAGATAGATAGATAGATAGATAGATAGATAGATAGATAGATAGATAGATAGATAGATAGATAGATAGATAGATAGATAGATAGATAGATAGATAGATAGATAGATAGATAGATAGATAGATAGATAGATAGATAGATAGATAGATAGATAGATAGATAGATAGATAGATAGATAGATAGGTACTTTATTGAAATTTCATTGTCAAGCAGCTACAACAAAACACAGGGCAGGTGCAAAATGCCACAACGAAAGTACACAAAAGACAGATACACGGTACATGATACATAGAGCGGCAGTATGAAAAAGTATAGAAATACAATATATCTGGAGTGCAAAAAAAATAAAAGCATACATACATACATACATACATACATACATACATACATACATACATACATACATACATACATACATACATACATACATACATACATACATACATACATACATACATTATAATGATACAGATGACAGAGGCTGAAAGAACATGATCATGTACTTGCCTTCTGAATGACTTTGTCCACCTGTGAGCCGACGGGAGAGTAAAGGATCTTGGGATTTGTAGTCATCAGATGAACTAGTAAACCCAGGTTGCGCTGCTCTTTACTGGTGAAACCCAGAGAGCTCATATTCCCCTGCTTCAAAGCCTCAGGCTCAATGATCCTGGGGATAGACAGAAGACATACATCAACAACTTTAGCTTTTACAGCATAGGTATAGAGCATAGTGTTTCTCTACCAGTCCAGCTCTAACACACCTTATCAATTAAAAACATCACGCCCTTGATTAGTTGAATCCGCTCTTAAACGGCTGGAACAAAAGCCTGCATACCCTGTAGATCTCTAGCCTGGTCCCAGATCTGTTTGTCCTCCAGCCATTCCACTGCTGTCATGACAGTAAGTGACAGCGGATTGGCATGATAGCACAAACAGACTGGCACTCAGGCTGGTTGATCTCCAGTCAAAGAGCAACGGCACAGGAATGATCTCATTTTGCAGACACACACCTGTTGTTCCCACACAGAATAGGCTGCAGCCCTGCCCACAGCTGTACAAAAGCAGAAAACTGTGAATGAGGATTCTCTTTCCCTTTCTCTTTCTCTCGTCCTCCACCCTCCTCCTCTCCTCCCTCCTCCCCAGGGGTCTCGGTGGTGTTGGGCCCCCAGGTAGTGGTGTTGAGGGCCCAGGAGGTGGTGGTGTTGGCGGGGGCCCCAGGGGCCGTATGACCCCCAGCACAGGCACCCTTAGGGAGCAGGCGAGCCAGGCCTGACAGCAGGTCTACGTCCTTGACGAGCCTCTCCACGTCAGCCAGGTCCTTCAGCAGAGCACCCAGGTGGGACTGGGATAGAGATGTCGAGGAGTTGGCCTTCTCCAGACGCAGCTGATGTGGAGAGAGAGAAAGGGAGAGTGAGAGAAAGAGAGAGAGAGAGACAGAGAGTGAGTGAGTGAGTGAGTGAGTGAGTGAGTGAGTGAGTGAGTGAGTGAGTGAGTGAGTGAGTGAGTGAGTGAGTGAGTGAGTGAGTGAGTGAGTGAGTGAGTGAGTGAGTGAGTGAGTGAGTGAGTGAGTGAGTGAGTGAGTGAGTGAGTGAGTGAGTGAGAGAGAGACAGAGACAGAGAGAGAGACAGAGAGAGCCATGGACTGTCTGCCATTCCACAAGCCACAGTATTTATTCATATGTGTTTGATGAGTGAAAAGCACCTCACCATCAGGGCCGGATTACTGAACGGGCCCCTGACCTTTAGAATAGCATTATAAAACTGCACATTTTTCTCTCTGCACCATGGATTTCCCCGGAGGTCACCTGGAGGTCACCTGGAGGTCCCCGGAAGGGCACGGAGGTGGGTGCCAAATGCGGTAGTCCGGCCCTGCTCACCATGGTGATTCCCAGTTCAAAGCAGCCTTTGTCTGCGCCCCAAATGGCACCCTATTCCCAATATAGTGCACTACTTTTGACCTGAGCCCTATGGGTCCTGGTCAAAAGAATAGGGAATAGGGTGCATTTGGAACAAGCCATTGTCTCTCAGTACTGTACCTTGTCAATGAGGCTCTGTGTGTCTATCTGGTCTCTCAGCTCCTGGCTTATCTCTCCAAAGCGCTCAGTCCTCTGTACCTCACCGCCAACACACACTGCACTACGATAGGCCTGGAGCAGGGACTGCTGCTTCTCAGGAACCAATAGGATCTTGCTCAGCTCACTAGTCCCATCCTCCCCACAAGTAAGCATTTCCAACATGGCACCAGTCAGAAGAACACCCTTTGGGGGGAAAAAAATAAACCAATCAACAGCATATACAATTCATCATCATCATTATTATCATCATCATCATCCTCCTCTTCCTCCTCCTTCTTCTTCTTCTCCTCCTCCTCATCCACCTCCTCCTCCTCCTCCTCCTCTTCCTCCTCATCATCATCATCATCATATATGGTATCAATTATTTCAATGGCATTCCTGTACAATGAAAGTCAGTGATTCAATAGAAAAAAAGACAGGAGGAAGGAGGAAAGAAAAGGGGGATAACTCAGATAAAGGAGGATATGTCAGCTACCTCCACCTCAGATAGAGGAGGATATATCAGGTACCTCCACCTCAGATAGATGAGGATATATCAGGTACCTCCACCTCAGATAGAGGAGGATATATCAGGTACCTCCACCTCAGATAGAGGAGGATATATCAGGTACCTCCACCTCAGATAGATGAGGATATATCAGGTACCTCCACCTCAGATAGAGGAGGATATATCAGGTACCTCCACCTCAGATAGAGGAGGATATATCAGGTACCTCCACCTCACATTGAGGAGGATATATCAGGTACATCCACCTTCAATAAAGGATGATATATCAGGTACCTCCACCTCAGATAGAGGAGGATATATCAGGTACCTCCACCTCACATTGAGGAGGATATATCAGGTACCTCCACCTCAGATAGATGAGGATGTATCAGGTACCTCCACCTCACATTGAGGAGGATATATCAGGTACCTCCACCTCAGATAGAGGAGGATATATCAGGTACCTCCACCTCAGATAGATGAGGATATATCAGGTACCTCCACCTCAGATAGAGGAGGATATATCAGGTACCTCCACCTCAGATAGAGGAGGATATATCAGGTACCTCCACCTCACATTGAGGAGGATATATCAGGTACATCTACCTTCAATAAAGGATGATATATCAGGTACCTCCACCTCAGATAGAGGAGGATATATCAGGTACCTCCACCTCACATTGAGGAGGATATATCAGGTACCTCCACCTCAGATAGAGGAGGATATATCAGGTACCTCCACCTCACATTGAGGAGGATATATCAGGTACCTCCACCTCAGATAGAGGAGGATATATCAGGTAGTATACCTCCACCTCCTTCAGTCCCTGGGGGTCGTATCTCTGGCCTGCCCCTCCTCCTGCTAGGCCTAACGCCTGGGACATGAGTCGGAGCAGGCCCTGCCGATGGGCTGCTTTGGTTGGGTCTCGTAAAGCTTTGTGGATCAGTCCTCCATCCAGACTATGCATGGCTCCCAGGAGCTTCTCCTGAGGGGAGGATAGTAGGGGATTACTGCAGAACTAATACACCCACTCAGATCAATTCAATTCAATGTAATATTTCCAATTAGCAGCCTACCTCCAGTTGAAGGATCTTCTCTGCAGGGGTTTGTGTGGTCTCTTTTGCCCCTCCAGAACCGTGACTACTCCCCCCTCCAGCTCTGGGGTACAATCCAAATATCATGTTGAAGACCTACAGTTCAGCAGAGGGAGAGAGGACACAAACATTCAGAGAACAGGTTGCACACACACACACACACACAGGTCTTTGCCAAATCAGAAATGTTGGCGATCGGGTATATATTGAAGTTTAGATGGCAATAAATGTGTAAATGTTCTATCTAAATTTAAATATAACCAATAGGCAAGATTCAAGATTGGGGCGGCAGGTAGCCTAGTGGTTAGAGTGTTGGGCCCCTAACTGAAAGGTTGGCGGATTGAATCCCCAAGCTGACAAGGTAAAAATCTGTTGTTCTGCTCCTGAACAAGGCAATTAACCCACTGTTCCTAGGCTGTCATTGTAAATAATAATTTGTTCTTAACTGACTTGCCTAGTAAAATAAAGGTTAAATAAAATAAAAAATCATATTTGGCAGTCTATACTGACATTGTTTCTTACTTCATTGTTCATCAGTCATGTGACAACATTGAAATGTAAACGCTGCTAAATAAACTGCATTACTCAATAATAAAACACTCCCCAGGGGGTTGATGGGAACTGGGGAGGCACAGTGTGTGTGTGTGAGAGAGAGAGAGAGAGAGAGAGAGAGAGATAGAGAGTGAGTGTGTGTGTGTGAATCTGTGTGTATCTGCTTGCATGCGTGTGACAGGAGCGCAGACCTCTTTGAGGTTGACAGGAGTGGAGAGCAGCAGGCTGGCGGTGTTATTGGGGAGAGACAGATTCCTGACCAGGAACTGATGGAACACAGACTGGTTCTTCAACACACTGGCCACGGTGAACCCTGCAGGGTTAAAATGACAGTTAATCATCACACACAATGTAATGCTGGCCAACCCTGCTGGAGGTCTGTTGGATGTGCAGGGTTCTGTTTTAGCCCAGTAATAACACACCTGATTCAACTTATCAAACCTAATGAATTGATAATCAAGTGTGCTATTGCTGGACTGGAATAGCAGTTTAATCAAAAAGGAGATCAGGGATCAGTGGAGCGACGTTGACTTTTGTTCGTTCACCTGAAATGATGCTGCAGGTAATAACAACCTACTCAGTACTACTACAACCTATCTATTGTTGTTCAGACTAAGATGTCTAACCTGTACATACAAGTTAGCTTATTTACATATTTTAAGTCATTTAGTGTTGATTCTTGAAGTGAAGTGTTTTAATTGTTAAACTATGATTCAAAATGAACTAGTGTCAATGTGTCAGTGATCACAGATCACAATCCTGCAATAAATATGGAAGGGGTGATAACATTATCAGTTGTGTGTTGGCTGTTAAGTTTAACTGCACATCTTTATCAGTACAATCCTGTCCTGCCCTGAGTGGAAGAGTTGAGCTTTTCTCCATTATCATCCAGCCATGATGAGCCTGTCCTGCACACTGCTATTCCCTAGACCAACTGGCTTTGTCCCATTCCTCATCATATTTGACTATAAATGTCCTTAATAAATATTTTTGGTTAAAATAATTTGTCTTAGACGATTTTTCAAACAAGCTTTAACGTCTCTGCGCCCCGCGCCTATACTAGTCTCCCTAATTTGTTAAAGTCACCAGCCTCCACTGGTGTTGAACCATCATAATTATCACCTCGCATCGGTTAAGGTTCAAAATGGTATGACCCCACTAAACTGGGTCTGTGCCCCACCTTGGCCACCCCATTCAAAATGTCCTGGACACGCCACTGTGTCTGACACACACTGACACACATACCTTGGCTGTTGTTGAAGCCGTTGTCCAGTGGGTCGGGCCCAGTGGATGTGCTGAGGCTCTCCAGGTGCTGCTGCAGGGACTCCAGCTCCTGGCCCAGTCCTGGCCTGTCTGCTGTGAACAGGTGGTTCTGTAACACAACCTCACTGATCCGCTCCAACAACTGGGTCACACTGGAGGGAGAGGGAAGAGGGGGGAGAGAGAGAGTCGAGGGAGTGAAAGGAAGGGACAAAGAGAGAGAGGAGAAGACAGGTGGGAGGGAGAAAAGAGAGAGAGGAGAAAGAAGGGAGAATGCATTGAGAAAGGTGAAGGTATAGTTCAAGGAAACAATGACACCCACACATCAACAAAGGGAGATTAATTGATTAGATGCATACAATTACAGATAATGACCACTGTCCACTCCTGACATTACTGTAAGTGTTGTAGACATTAACACTGTTAGTTCATTAGTGTTGTAGACATTAACACTGTTAGGTCATTAGTGTTGTAGACATTAACACTGTTAGGTCATTAGTGTTGTAGACATTAACACTGTTAGTTCATTAGTGTTGTAGACATTAACACTTTTAGTTCATTAGTGTTGTAGACATGAACACTGTTAGTTCATTAGTGTTATAGACATGACAACTGTTAGTTCATTAGTGTTGTAGACATTAACACTGTTAGTTCATTAGTGCTGTAGACATTAACACTGTTAGTTCATTAGTGTTGTAGACATTAACACTGTTAGTTCATTAGTGTTGTAGACGCTAACACTGTTAGTTCATTAGTGTTGTAGACGTTAACACTGTTAGTTCATTAGTGTTGTGGACATTAACACTTTTAGTTAATTAGTGTTGTAGACATGAACACTGTTAGTTTATTAGTGTTGTAGACATTAACACTGTTAGGTCATTCGTGTTGTAGACGTTAACACTGTTAGTTCATTAGTGTTGTATACATTAACACTGTTAGTTCATTAGTGTTGTAGACGATAACACTGTTAGTTCATTAGTGTTGTAGACGTTAACACTGTTAGTTCATTAGTGTTGTAGACGATAACACTGTTAGTTCATTAGTGTTGTAGACATTAACACTGTTAGTTCATTAGTGTTGTAGACATTAACACTGTTAGTTCATTAGTGTTGTATACATTAACACTGTTAGTTCATTAGTGTTGTAGACATTAACACTGTTAGTTCATTAGTGTTGTAGACATTAATCTAAATAAAGGGTGTCTGTCCTAAAGAGGAGAGAGAGAGAGAGAGAGAGAGAGAGAGAGAGAGAGAGAGAGAGAGAGAGAGAGAGAGAGAGAGAGAGAGAGAGAGAGAGAGAGAGAGAGCGTGAGAGGTGTAGAGGTAGAGGGAAAGCAGCTGGGACTGACTGTGTGACTCACGTGGAGTTCTTGTACTGCAGGAAGCCAAACTCGTCCCTCTGGCCGTCAGGACACAGAGACTGCATGATGGGGATGATGCCTGCTGAGGTGAGGGGTGCTGCGCTGTAGAAGGCTGGACAGACAGGACAGACGCCAGGGAGGGACAGGAAGAGGGACAAAAGGTAGGTAGGGAGGACATAGATATAGAGGGAGGACATAGATATAGAGGGAGGACATAGATATAGAGGGAGGACATAGATATAGAGGGAGGACATAGATATAGAGGGAGGACAGAGATATAGAGGGAGGACATAGATATAGAGGGAGGACATAGATATAGAGGGAGGACATAGATATAGAGGGAGGACAGAGATAGAGAGGGAGGACATAGATATAGAGGGAGGACATAGATATAGAGGGAGGACAGAGATATAGAGGGAGGACAGAGATATAGAGGGAGGACATAGATATAGAGGGAGGACATAGATATAGAGGGAGGACATAGATATAGAGGGAGGACAGAGATAGAGAGGGGAGGTGAGAGATAGAGAGGGGTAGAGTGAGATAGAGAGGAAGGACAGTTATAGAGGGAGGACAGAGATAGAGAGAGAGGGGAGAGATAGAGAGGGGTAGAGAGAGATAGAGAGGGAGGACATAGATATAGAGGGAGGACAGAGATATAGAGGGAGGACATAGATATAGAGGGAGGACATAGATATAGAGGGAGGACAGAGATAGAGAGGGAGGACATAGATATAGAGGGAGGACATAGATATAGAGGGAGGACAGAGATATAGAGGGAGGACATAGATATAGAGGGAGGACATAGATATAGAGGGAGGACATAGATATAGAGGGAGGACAGAGATAGAGAGGGGAGGTGAGAGATAGAGAGGGGTAGAGTGAGATAGAGAGGAAGGACAGTTATAGAGGGAGGACAGAGATATAGAGGGAGGACATAGATATAGAGGGAGGACATAGATATAGAGGGAGGACATAGATATAGAGGGAGGACAGAGATAGAGAGGGGTAGAGAGAGATAGAGAGGGAGGACAGAGATATAGAGGGAGGACAGAGATAGAGAGAGGTGGGAGAGATAGAGAGGGAGGGGAGAGATAGAGAGGGGTAGAGAGAGATAGAGAGGGAGGGGAGAGATAGAGAGGGGTAGAGTGAGATAGAGATTGAGGGGAGAGATAGAGAGGGGTAGAGTGAGATAGAAAGGGAGGACAGAGTTATAGAGGGAGGACATAGATATAGAGGGAGGACATAGATATAGAGGGAGGACATAGATATAGAGGGAGGACATAGATATAGAGGGAGGACATAGATATAGAGGGAGGGGAGATAGAGAGGGGTAGAGAAAGATAGAGAGGGAGGGGAGATATAGAGGGAGGACATAGATATAGAGGGAGGGGAGAGATATAGAGGGAGGGGAGAGATAGAGAGGGAGGGGAGATATAGAGAGGGGTAGAGAAAGATAGAGAGGGAGGACATAGATATAGAGGGAGGGGAGAGATATAGAGGGAGGGGAGAGATAGAGAGGGAGGGGAGATATAGAGAGGGAGGGGAGATATAGAGGGAGGGGAGAGATAGAGAGGGGTAGAGAGAGATAGAGAAGGACAAAGGGATAGTATTCACAGGAAAATCAGGGAAGAGAGGAGAGGGAAGAGAGGAGAGGGAAGCGGATTGGAGGATTGGTAGGGAAGAGGTTCGTTGGAGGGTTTGAATGTAGTCCAAAGACCAAAAAGGAGAAAAGAGAGAGGTTAAATAGAAACAGAAACCCAGATCACTGATAACACACAGTCAGTAGCAGAGAGAAGAGGTACCCAGATGTCAGGGCTGAGACATACAGTACTGTCATCATTCTGTCTACTTTGGTTTCTCATCCGCTCATAAACAGTGACTGCTGCCTGGTACACACTTTCACCAAGCCTGGAATAAGAACTAGGTCCATACTAATAGTGTTTAATGGAATGACCCATGTTTCCATGACTACCGTAAAGAGTTTTTCTCACTCTTTTCTCTCTCAGCAGCAGTAGATCCATCCACCCACTGGGCGAGAGGCCTGGCAACAACAACACTCTCTGTTCTACTTAATTATCCATCCAGCCATCCCTCACTCCCTCATTATCCATCCATCCATCCATCCCTCACTCCCTCATTATCCATCCATCCATCTACCACTCCCTCATTTTACATCCATCCATCCCTCACTCCCTCATTTTACATCCATCCATCTCTCACTCCCTCATTATCCATCCATCCATCCCTCACTCCCTCATTATCCATCCATCCATCCATCCATCCATCTCTCACTCCCTAATTTTACATATATATCCCTTTGAATAGAACAACAATCATCCTAGCTTAACAAATAGGCCTCTTTCAGAATGAGTTACCACCGATGATTATAAAAATCTATCCATCTCACCAACGTTGCTTTATCCCGACCCAATCTAAGACTAAATCGCTGCCACTTACACGGGTGCTATTACTGTCTTATTGAATAACCTATAACAGTTGGAAACACACACTGCTGAGCCAATTCCAGACAAAGGAGCCCTTATGCGAGTACTTCTCATAGGATTATGTTTTGGGGTTTCCCACCTCTAATGGTTATGGTTAGGTTTGGAGAGGGTAAACTGATCCTAGATCTGTGCCTAAAGGCAACTGCTGAGTAATATCTACTATGTAAAAGGGTTACAGTGACTGACTCTCTAGTGACGGTAGCCTGTTTCAGAGAACAGTACCTGCATCTCAAATGGCACCTTATTCCCTACACTCCTAGGAGAACCCTTTGAAGAACCCTTGTTGGTTCCAGGTAGAACCTTTTTGGTTCCAAGTAGAACCGTTTTAGGTTCCTGTAGAACTCCATAGACTTCTACATGGAACCCAAAATGGTTCAATCAGGAACCAAAAAGGGTTCTCCTATGGAGACACCTGAAGAACCCTTTTGGAACCCATTTTTCTAAGAGTGTATACATTGCAAAACATTTTACCAGGGCCCATAGTGCACTAAATAGGGAATACATATAGGGTGCCATTTGGGATAGTCATCCCATCCCAGTTCAGACCTGACATCTGGTCCATTTGGGATAGTCATCCCATCCCAGTTCAGACCTGACATCTGGTCCATTTGGGATAGTCATCCCATCCCAGTTCAGACCTGACATCTGGTCCATTTGGGATAGTCATCCCATCCCAGTTAAGACCTGACATCTGGTCCATTTGGGATAGTCATCCCATCCCAGTTCAGACCTGACATCTGGTCCATTTGGGATAGTCATCCCATCCCAGTTCAGACCTGACATCTGGTCCATTTGGGATAGTCATCCCATCCCAGTTCAGACCTGACATCTGGTCCATTTGGGATAGTCATCCCATCCCAGTTCAGACATGACATCTGGTCCATTTGGGATAGTCATCCCATCCCAGTTAAGACCTGACATCTGGTCCATTTGGGATAGTCATCCCATCCCAGTTCAGACCTGACATCTGGTCCATTTGGGATAGTCATCCCATCCCAGTTCAGACCTGACATCTGGTCCATTTGGGATAGTCATCCCATCCCAGTTAAGACCTGACATCTGGTCCATTTGGGATAGTCATCCCATCCCAGTTCAGACCTGACATCTGGTCCATTTGGGATAGTCATCCCATCCCAGTTCAGACCTGACATCTGGTCCATTTGGGATAGTCATCCCATCCCAGTTCAGACCTGACATCTGGTCCATTTGGGATAGTCATCCCATCCCAGTTAAGACCTGACATCTGGTCCATTTGGGATAGTCATCCCATCCCAGTTCAGACCTGACATCTGGTCCATTTGGGATAGTCATCCCATCCCAGTTTAGACCTGACATCTGGTCCATTTGGGATAGTCATCCCATCCCAGTTAAGACCTGACATCTGGTCTATTTGGGATAGTCATCCCATCCCAGTTCAGTATTTACAGTAGCATGTATTGTTACCAGTAACACAGAAACACAGACACAGAAACCTAGACAAAGTTCTGACAAAAACACACACACACACAGATAACATTCACCTTCAAAACTCTCACAAATCCCTATAAAGGAATATTTTCACACAGACAGCCTAGTGACTTTGTTTGTCACTGTGACCGTGTGAGAGCAGTCACAGATAACATTTCATATTTTGCTCCCTCCACATGTGAGTGTGTGCACCCTTGTGTGGGTGTGTGTATGTTTGTGTGAATGTGGTGGGGTGTCAGTGTGTGTGTATGTTTGTGTGTGTGTGTGTGTATGTGGTGGGGTGCCAGTGTGTGTGTATGTTTGTGTGTGTGTGTGTGTATGTGGTGGGGTGTCAGTGTGTGTGTATGTTTGTGTGTGTGTGTGTGTATGTGGTGGGGTGCCAGTGTGTGTGTATGTTTGTGTGTGTGTGTGTGTATGTGGTGGGGTGTCAGTGTGTGTGTATGTTTGTGTGTGTGTGTGTGTATGTGGTGGGGTGTCAGTGTGTGTGTATGTTTGTGTGTGTGTGTGTGTATGTGGTGGGGTGTCAGTGTGTGTGTATGTTTGTGTGTGTGTGTGTGTATGTGGTGGGGTGTCAGTGTGTGTGTATGTTTGTGTGTGTGTGTGTGTATGTGGTGGGGTGTCAGTGTGTGCCTTACAGCGCTAACCTGGGCACAAAGCTCTTTAACATTAGTCAG